>CM055099.1:53394333-53659469 GCA_029204225.1 Diphasiastrum complanatum
ATAAGCACCAAGGTATCTGCTCAATAAAACTATTCTTATTAAAAATTGTAAATACAATGGCTCTTTATAGTCTCGTGACTGATCCAAAACCGTTATAGCTGCTATAACTACTATAACTGTTATGCTCGGATTCGAATAATTTTTTGACCCTGATCGGTTCGGTTCGGTTCGGTTCGGATCGTATATTTTCCGAGCATATCCGAACAAGATTGGTTGGAATATTTTTCGAGCCAATCAGAACTTGACCCGGATTGAATTTACACTTAGAACTTTTAAAGGCAAAAATTCTATAAAACTTTGTCAATAATCAGATATGCAACATCAAGTATTCACCATAAGCAATCACCAAACAAGGAGGCGGAAGAAAAACACGCAATATCACTCAATCACACTAACTTCATACTGAATGTAAAATTTACATATAAACCCTGAACCTTGATAGAGAGAGAAAACCTAAGAGTAGACTACTAGACTAGCCTACGGCTAGTTAAAGCTAGTAATAGCTGTCAATATTAAAGTACATCGTAAATGTAATTAAGATGTGTAACAATGAAGTTTATCATTGATTTCTAACACTCTCCCTCAATGATAAAATTACATTCTTCTATTTCTAGTAGAGTACAAAACTTTTCAAATTTACATCTACCTAATCACTTAGTAAAAATATATGCCATTTGATCATCAGATTTACAGAAAACAAGATCAATGGCTCCACCAAGAATTTTCTCTCAAACAAAATTTTGATGTGCTTGGTTCAAACATGTAAAACTGGATTTTTGACAAGGTGAATGCATCTTTGATTGTTGCAAGATATAGTAGTTGCATCCATCTATGGTTGACCTAAATCCACAAGCAATCTTGTAACCATATCGCTTCTTGTGTAGCATTGCTAAGTGCTCGATATTCAGCTTCCGTCGATTGTGGCCTTTATAAATTGGATGCTGCAAAACCAGGCGAATATGGTTTGTCTATCTCAACAGCATCTCAATCTGAGTTGTGGCACAAAAGACTTGGTCATTTGAACTATGGTAGCTTGAGATTGATGGCGAAGCTAAAGATGGTAATAGGGTTACTGGCATTGCAGGATGATCATCATGCAATATGTGAAGGATGCGTCATGGGAAAGCATCACAGGGAGACATTCAAGAAAGGTGGAGCTGCAAGAGCTAAGAAACCACTGGAACTCATTCACAGCGACCTGTGCGGCCCAATGAAGACCATGTCATTGGGAAAAGCATATTATTTTATGACTTTCATAGATGATTACTCTAGGAGGACATGGATTTATTTCTTGAAGAATAAATCTGATGCTTTTGCTCGCTTCAAGGAGTTCAAGACTTTGGTAGAGAACCAACTGGATGCACGCATCAAAGTGCTAAGATCTGATAGAGGGGGCAAATACAAATCTGATGACTTTGAGTGATAAATTTTACAGTTTTTAGGACAATAATGATTGTACTTTACAATCATAGAGAGTTATTGGTTGCTTAATCAATGAATCTATCAAGTCTTCACATTAGGATCTTGATCTAGATTCACTACACTTGGATTTAAGCAAGAGCAATGGATCAACACAGCATTTTTTTAGTGATGAGCGGCGTGGAGTACCTTGTCCATAGTACGGCCTACACCATGAAACAACAAGTACTATGATACTTAGTTAGCAAAATCATACATAAAATTCACAAGACAATTGACGAGAAACCTCACAAGAGTGTAGAGTGCAAAAGTCCTCATCAATCTTCTTAGCATAAATGATGATCCTTTTATGGATCAAGTTACATCCATGAGTCCTGTATAGTCCAACAAGTCTTCACACGTGTGAAGTGCCACATCACTCAGATCTATCCATTTGATCCATCCTTGATCCTTATCCAATAGTTGACCTTCTAGAATATAGCTAAAATCCAAAAAGCTAGTCTCCTAGAATATAGGAATATTCCCTACAAAATAGGATCTAAGGAAAATGGTCACTCTTATCTTCTAGTACTCTATACACACGTGTGAACATCCACTTGCCATGTGGGAGAATTTACTCATGCACATGCAAGGAAAAGCTAATTTGTAGGTGACTAGTCAACTTGACTAAAAACTAGTCATTTCATGTTCACACTAACTAGAATGATACAAAATCAATTTGGATATATACGAACATGAAAAGTACATTCTTTCACACGTGGGAACAGCTCACACGTGTAGAAATCATATCATCAACATATTCTAATGTTTGATCAATATTTACATGAACCAATGTCAAGTGAGAAGTGACAATTTTCAACACTCCTCCTCACTTCTAACTTGGCAAATCTAGTGTACATCTATCTACAATTCCAAAAGCATATCTTAACTTAAAAATGGATCTTTGGACAATGGTTTGGTTAAGATATCAGCTATGCATTCGGATGATGGTACATGATGTAGTTGCACGTCCTTGGATTGTACCTTCTCCCTCACAAAGTGGTGTGCTATCTCAATATGCTTTGTTCTAGCATGAAGATAGAGATTTGAAGCAATTTGTTGAGAAGCTTGATTGTCACAAAATATGTAAGGGATCTCCTCGGCCTCTAGCACATGTAGTTCCATCAAGAGTCTTCTTAGCCATAGGAGCTCTTTGGTTGTTGAAGTCAATGCCTTGTACTTCGGCTTCACAAGAAGATAGTGAGATTGGATCTTGCTTTTGGAAAGCCAAGATATCACTCCTCCAGAAAGAAATGTTGCAAATGCACTAATGGACTTCCTATCCATCTTGTCACCTGCAAAATCTGAATCCGAGTAGGGCTCTCAAGTGCAAGTTAGATCCTTCATAAAGTATGCCAAAAAATATAGTACTAGAAACATATCTAAGTACTCTCTTGGCACTTTTCCAATGATGAACTAAAGGAGCTTGCATACTTTGACTCAACTTGCTTACACAAAAACTTAAGTCAGGTCTAGTGATGGTTAAATAGATTAGAGAGCCTATAAGCTTCCTAAAGAGGGTGACGTCCTCAAAGGATGCTTCATCACCTTCATTAGTTGCTTTCACAACATGCTCCATAGGGGTGTCAATCCCCTTACAATCTTTCACTTTCTATGAGATGCCCACTGATGTAACCTCGTTTGATATAAATATAACGGAATGCCTGAGGTTTTGCAGGGCCCCTCCTTTGCCGTAAGCTTGTTCAGAAATCAAGGATCAAGAAGACGATACTGAAGATTACGAAGGACCGATGAATGCTGATGATCGAAAGAGTACAAAAATCAACAAATCTATCAATGGGATATCAAGCAAACATTTGTGACAAGAGCCATGGGAACCGGAGAAGTTGGAATAGTGGCCAAGATATCCATTTGGCAAAATGGTGCATGGTAGAGAAATATCAAGCTAAGGAAAAATCGATGAAACCACGGTCCATTGAAGGTCAGTTGCTAGCATGGAAAAACCAAAATCGACTTAATCGAGCACCTAGCAAGGGAATGGAATAGATTAAAATCCCCAAAGACTTTGACTAGAGTCCAAAGTTGACTGGGAGGGTACCGGTCTTACCAATAAACTAAATTGCAAGAAACAAAGATGATGCAAAAAAAAAAAAGATATAATAATTACTAAGGCCACTTCTAAGGCCAATTCACAAAAACTACATCAATAGTCCATTGGGACAAACTGGGACCCCCATCAGCTTAGGCTATACAGGCCAATTTTATGCCGGTTAAGCAGTACATCTAGTAATTCTAAATATAGTCTATCCTAAAAAATAGTTGAAAAATATCGATTTAGCCGATTTAGCATGTTGAAAAATCGGCTAACAACTTCAAAGTCTAAGTTTCTTGGTTTTTTCTTTGTTTGGCAACTGACTTGACTTTACAATGCTTTTGGTAACAAAACTATTGAGCCATGTCACAAAAAATTCTATGGTGCTTCAAGGCACTTATCAAAATTAGCCACTTATTCTATTTAACACTTTGAGGCGTATTTGGCGCTTTGCGCATTACAAGTGCACCGCTATGTGGTGTCTGGATATTAATTATTTATAGTACTTTTCTTTTCCAAGATGGAGGCTGGAGGGGGGTAAAAAGAGAAATGAAAGAAGGCCTAAAGAAGGTGGGCAATTTCAGTTAAATTAGCAATAATCAACATGTAATTTTATCACGGTACTTTCTAAGTTTGACAGTGACAGGTTTTGCTTAGTCCTAGAGTTATTGGGCTGATTCTTTTATGAGCCCATGTTGAGCACTTAAGTTGCTTTTCTTTTGTACTTGTGAATATAAGAGTGTGAATATACAGTTGGAGGTGAGTAATTCTGGGATTCTTGTCTCGAAGTACTTGATGTTGTATTGTGGTGATTATGTCGATCCATATACATACAATAGTTATAACAACTGTGGGCAATGAGCGTGAAGTAGTGTTACTGCAAAGTACTGAAATGAACTCTGACGTGGTCTGCGTGACAGGCAGAGGAAGAGCTCTATTTTGAATGGTAACAGTCGACGATTGTCGAGCAAGTCAAGTCGATTGGCTCGCTCTTAAGAATATGTTGATGTGGATGGAGTTGATGTTAGGATGTCGACGAAGTCGAGTCGGTAAAGTTGACAAAAAATAGATTGATAAATCAAGTAAATCTAACACTCAATCCCTCTTGAGGATCAGATTAGGATCCACTCTTGGTCCTTTTTGTACTTTTTGCACATGATGGTATCAGAGCCAAGTACAAGAGGTTTTGTTGAAATTGATAGCGTTGATCCAAATGAAAGCCAAAATTAGTAGTTTTTTAAGAAACTAGTCAAATTTTGTGTAGCGAGTTGGATTTGATAGCTATCCTCAAAATTTTTGGTCCAAAACTTGTTGTGGGCTGTAGGAACCCTTTTCACACGCGTGAGGCCGTACAGCACCGGTTTTGATTGAGAAATTTCAAAAATTTGTACAGTTTGACTCACATACCCAATTTGAGTGATTTTTGGTGCAAAATCAAGCATTTTCTATAGTGAATCTAATCCTTTAATTAGTTCTTGGATTAGATCAGCCGAAAAATTATAGTTGAAATTTTAATTAGGTGCATTAATTGATCTTCTCTGATTTTTTGAGTGTATGTTGAGGTTGAAGAGAGAAATTGCTAAAATCATAGATTAAGGAGTGATTTTGCAAGTTTGAGACTAGAATCTAAATTTCCATCATTCAGAGAAACCATAAGAGTTTATAGTGCTTTTTTACATTCAAAAATGGCATCAATGGGTGGTTTTTTGCTTGAAGCTTGTGAAAGACTTACATCCACTAATTATGCTACTTGGATAGTTCGAATGGAGTCTTTGCTTGTACTTCATGATCTTTATGACATAGTACTTGAGGTGGAAGTAGAACCTCAAGGAGGAGTTGAGTTGGCTAAGTACAAAAAGAGATGTAGAGTTGCATTACATTGCATAAAAATGAATGTAAGTAATGAACTTTTGAAAGAAATCTCATCTTGTACCACATCCAAAGAGGCATGGGATTCATTAAAAGCCATTTATGGATCCAAGAACACTTCAAGGATACTCATGCTTAGGAATCAAATCCTTCAAAGCATGAAAGGAAGTAGTGAAAGTGCCCAAAATTATGTCTCTAGGATCAAATCTTTGAATAAGGAGTTGTCTTCTATAGATGATAAAATCAAAGATGATGAATTAGTTCAAATCATTTTGAATGGATTAGGAGATGATTATTCCAATCTTGTTCAAACCTTTGCTATTCAAGATCCACTTCCTAGTATTGAAAAACTACAAAGTGTGCTTACGGCAAAGGAGGGCCCTGCAAAACCTCAGGCATTCCGTTATATTTATATCAAACGAGGTTACATCAGTGGGTATCTCATAGAAACTGATGATGCAAAAAAAAAAAGATATAATAATTACTAAGGCCACTTCTAAGGCCAATTCACAAAAACTACATCGATAGTCCATTGGGACAAACTGGGACCCCATCAGCTTAGGCTATACAGGCCAATTTTCTGTCAATTAAGCAGTACATCTGGTAATTCTAAATATAGTCTATCCTAAAAAACAGCTGAAAAATATCGATTTTAGCCGATTTAGCATGCTGAAAAATTGGCTAACAACTTCATAGTCTAAGTTTCTTGGATTTTTCTTTGTTTGGCAACTGCCTTGACTTTACAATGCTCTTGGTAATAAAACTATTGAGCCATGTCACAAAACATTCTATGGTGCTTCAAGGCACTTTATCAAAATTAGCCACTTATTCTATTTAACGCTTTGAGGCGTATTTGGCGCTTTACGCATTACAAGTGCACCACTATGTGGTGTCTGGATTTTGATTATTTATAGTACTTTTCTTTTCCAAGATGGAGGCTGGAGGGGGGTGAAAAGAGAAATGAAAGAAGGCCTAAAGAAGGTGGGCAATTTTAGATTAATTAGCAATAATCAACATGTAATTTTATCACGCTACTTTCTAAGTTTGACAGTGACAGGTTTTGCTTAGTCCTAGAGTCATTGGGCTGATTCTTTTATGAGCCCATGTTGAGCACTTAAGTTGCTTTTCTTTTGTACTTGTGAATATAAGAGTGTGAATATACAGTTGGAGGTTAGCAATTCTGGGATTCTTGTCTCGAAGTACTTGATGTTGTATTGTGGTGATTGTGTCGATCCATATACATACAAGAATTATAACAACTGTGTGGGCAATGAGCGTGAAGTAGTGTTACTGCAAAGTACTGAAATGAACTGTGACATGGTCTGCGTGATAGGCAGAGGAAGAGCTCTATTTTGAATGGTAACAGTCGATGATTGTCGAGCAAGTCGAGTCGATTGGCTCGCTCTTGAGAAAATGTTGATGTGGATGGAGTTGATGTTAGGATGTCGACGAAGTCGAGTCGGTAAAGTCGATGATGTGGACATCGACAAAGTCGATCATGCTTCTGCTTCAAGTCGATGTATTGCAAAGACTATTCGACTTATGCGAGTTGTGAAAAATGCAAAAATAAGCTTGGTAGAAGCCAAAAATCTTGTATATAGGATAGACACACATGTGTGGAGCCTTTTTCCACGTGTGAAACTAGTGTACTTTTCATGTATCATAATCATATATGTTGTACATACGATTTAATTCAAGTTCTAGTGGCTAAAATGGCCAAAAACTAGTTTTCTAGAGATATGACACATGGACCAATGTATTGATTGCATGAGCCAAATATTTTGAATAGGTGTCACATCCCATGTGTAGAGGACAACTCACACATGTGGAAATAGTTGAAGTAGGCGAGTTTTTGCTTCTAGAAGATTTCCATGAAGATCTCCATATAGTAGGAAAATAGACCAAAAATGCCCAAAATGGAAAGTTTTGATCCAAGTGTCAAATTGCATGATGGTGACAAGGCATCCTCACACGTGTGAGATCTGATGCATGATCACCCGAGCTCCAAGAAGTGTATATATAGAGGCTTATTTGGTCATAATCAATGTGAGACACCAATCTTGGTTTTGGAAGCAATTTTGTGTGATTCTCTCCATTTGTCTACATTTGTTTTGATTGTTTTGAGGTTCTATCATAGTGTACTTGATTTTCAAGTTGGAGTCCGTACTCAGACAGATTTTTACAAGTGTGGAACCAGAAAGTACACCTACCTTCAATTATGATTTTGTGTCTAGAATTGATCTAGATTGATCTTAATCTCAAGTAGATTGATAAATCAAGTAAATCTAACACTCAATCCCTCTTGAGGATCAGATTAGGATCCACTCTTGGTCCTTTTTGTACTTTTTGCACATGATGGTATCAGAGCCAAGTACAAGAGGTTTTGTTGAAATTGATAGCGTTGATCCAAATGAAAGCCAAAATTAGTAGTTTTTTAAGAAACTAGTCAAATTTTGTGTAGCGAGTTGGATTTGATAGCTATCCTCAAAATTTTTGGTCCAAAACTTGTTGTGGGCTGTAGGAACCCTTTTCACACGCGTGAGGCCGTACAGCACCGGTTTTGATTGAGAAATTTCAAAAATTTGTACAATTTGACTCACATACTCAATTTGAGTGATTTTTGGTGCAAAAACAAGCATTTTCTATAGTGAATCTAATCTTTTGATTAGTTCTTGGATTAGATCAGCCAGAAAATTAAAATTGAAGCTTAAATTAGGTGCATGAATTGATCTTCTCTGATTTTTTGAGTGTATGTTGAGGTTGAAAAGAGAAATTGCTAAAAATCATAGATTAAGGAGTGATTTTGCAAGTTTGAGACTAGAATCTAAATTTCCATCATTCTAGATTGGTTCATGAGTGATAGGATCGAGTCTATAAGCTTTCTAAATTGCTAGAAGAATTTAGGTTCAGATCTCTTTGAGAAACCATAAGAGTTTCTAGTGCTTTTTTACATTCAAAAATGGCATCAATGGGTGGTTTTTTGCTTGAAGCTAGTGAAAGACTTACATCCACTAATTATGCTACTTGGATAGTTTGAATGGAGTCTTTTCTTGTACTTCATGATCTTTATGACATAGTACTTGAGGTGGAAGTAGAACCTCAAGGAGGAGTTGAGTTGGATAAGTACAAAAAGAGACGTAGAGTTGCATTACATTGCATAAAAATGAATGTAAGTAATGAACTTTTGAAAGAAATCTCATCTTGTACCACATCCAAAGAGGCATGGGATTCATTAAAAGCCATTTATGGATCCAAGAACACTTCAAGGATACTCATGCTTAGGAATCAAATCCTTCAAAGCATGAAAGGAAGTAGTGAAAGTGCCCAAAATTATGTTTCTAGGATCAAATCTTTGAATAAGGAGCTGTCTTCTATAGATGATAAAATCAAAGATGATAAATTAGTTCAAATCATTTTGAATGGATTAGGAGATGATTATTCCAATCTTGTTCAAATCTTTGCTATTCAAGATTCACTTCCTAGTATTGAAAAACTACAAAGTGTGCTTGTTAGTGAGGAGAGTAGAATGCTTCATATCAAAAGTAGGATGAGTTCCTTACCTTTGAATGATGGTGATGAAAAAGCTAAATTTTCTTTGAAAAGGCAAGAAGAAGAAGTTTCAATCCAAGAAGACTCAAGACATGGAGATGGAGAACAAAGATGGAGCATCAAGTTCCAAAGGCAAGAGCAAGAAGGACAAGAAGAAGCTAAAGTGTTTCTTTTGTGGAAAAAAGGGACATTTTGCATCCGAATGCTACAAGAAGAATAATGCCCAAGAGAAGGACAATCAAGGCAGTCTTGTGCTTGAGGAGGAGGAAAAAGGAAATCTATCTTTGATGGTATCCTCACCACAAACATCTAATCAAGACACTTGGTGGATTGGTAGTGGGGCAAGCTCTCACATGACTCACCAAAAAGACTACTTCTCTAATCTACTTTCTTAAAATAGTTCTAAGAGATTTATCTTCACTGCAAATGATCAAGAATGTGAGATTGTAGGTGTTGGATCCATTCCTTTATGTCTAGGATCATCTAAAAAAGTAGATCTAGACAATGTTCTTTATGTACCCTCAATTACAAAGAACTTGTTGAGTGTAGGACAACTTATGGATAGTGGATTAGATGTGCATTTCAAGCATGGAGCATGTTCTATCTTGAAAGATGAAAAATGTATTGCTAGTGGTTTCAAGCATGGGAGGTTATTCAAATTGGATGCTGATGTGATGGTTGGAAGTGTGAACATGGCAAGGGAGGAGCTCACTCAAGTGGAATTATGGCACAAAAGGTTAGGCCATCCTAACTACAAAGCTATGGAGACTATGGTGACAAAGGAGCTAGCAAGAGGACTTCCCAAAACCATATCCAAGTGTGGCAAGCTTTGTGAAGCTTGTGGACTTTCCAGATCTCATAAGCTTCCTTTCAAGAGATCTTTGATAAGATCTAACTCTCCTCTTGACCTTATACACTCGGATATTCATTCATTTTCACATGGATCAAATGGTGGAGCTCTTATGTATGTCACTTTTACTGATGATAAATCAAGATACTCTTGGGTTTATCTCGTCTAAGAAAAGTGAAGTTTTTGAGTCCTTTGTAAAGCTCAAAACTCTTGTGGAAAAACAAAGGGGGGGAGTACATCTCCAATAGGATGAAAGAGTTTTGTGAAACTAATGGCATTAAGAGAGAGTTTACTTGTACATATACTCCACAACAAAATGGAGTAGCTGAGAGAAACTAATGGCATTAAGAGAGAGTTTACTTGTACATATACTCCACAACAAAATGGAGTAGCTGAGAGAAAGAATAGGACAATATGTGAGTGTGCTAAAGCTATGAGATTAAATGCATCTCTTCCTATTTCATTTTGGAGAGAAGCTATTTTATGTGCAAACTTTCTTTGTAATAGAATGACTAATAGTGCCATTAAAGGACTTACACCTTATGAAGTATTGTTTGGCAAAAAGCCAAATCTTAGTGATTTGAAAGTTTTTGGATGTACTTGTTATGTACATATTCCTTTAGAAACAAGGAAAAAGGAAGATGCCGCTTCTTTCAAAGGCATATTTGTTGGTTATAGTGAAAGTAAGAAAGCTTATAGGATATGTGATCCTATTACAAAAAAAAGTTGTTGCTAGTAGAGATGTACTTTTTGATGAATCTCTCAAAGCCAAAGGAAAGGTGACTTCCAACAACACTCAACTTGTCAAGGATCATGCTATGGCCGAGGAGGAGCTTCATGAAGATGAAGACCAAGTGGAACCTACTCAAAGTCCAAGGGTGCCAAGAAGATCAACAAGGACAAGGATTGAGCCATCAAGGCTCACTTATAGTGACAAAGGGGAGCAAAGGAAAGATTCTCAACTACTCAACTCTTATACTTTCTTGACTACAATGCTTGAAGGACCAACTAGTTTTGAGGAAGCAAATAAGTCTCAATATTGGAGGAAAGCTATGCAAGTAGAGTTTGATGCATTAATGTAAAATCAAACTTGGAAGCTTGCTGATTTACCTTATGGAAAGAAGCCTCTTACTTGTAAATGGATATATAGATTGAAATATAATCAAGATGGTTCCATTCATAAGTACAAAGCTAGACTTGTAGCAAAAGGGTTTTTGCAAGTCAAAGGCATAAATTATGATGAAACCTTTGCACCCATTGCAAAGCTTGTGACCATTAGTAGACACACATGTGTGGAGCCTTTTCCCACGTGTGAAACTAGTGTACTTTTCATGTACCATAATCATATATGTTGTACATACGATTTAATTCAAATTCTAGTGGCTAAAATGGCCAAAAACTAGTTTTCTAGAGATATGACACATGGACCAATGTATTGATTGCATGAGCCGAATATTTTGAATAGGTGTCACATCCCATGTGTAGAGGACAGCTCACATGTGTGGAAATAGCTGAAGTACGCAAGTTCTTGCTTCTAGAAGATTTCCATGAAGATCTCCATATAGTAGGAAAATAGACCAAAAATGCCCAAAATGGAAAGTTTTGATCCAAGTGTCAAATTGCATGATGGTGAAAAGACATCCTTACACGTGTGAGATCTGATGCATGATCAGTACCTCGAGCTCCAAGAAGTGTATATATAGAGGCTTATTTGGCCATAATCAATGTGTGACACCAATCTTGGTTTTGGAAGCAATTTTGTGTGATTCTCTCCATTTGTCTACATTTGTTTTGATTGTTTTGAGGTTTTATCATAGTGTACTTGATTTTCAGGTTGGAGTTTATACTCAGACAGAGTTTTACACGTGTGAAACTAGAAAGTACACCTACCTTCAATTAATGATTGTTCTTGTTAGGATTTTGTGTCTAGAATTGATCTAGATTGATCTTAATCTCAAGTAGATTGATAGATCAAGTAAATCTAACACCCAATCCCTCTTGAGGATCAGATTAGGATCCACTCTTGGTACTTTTTGTACTTTTTGCACACGAGTAAGACTGCATGTCGTTGTAGAGAGAGAATATTTACATAGTGTACTGGTGCTCAAGAATTGAATTCGGATGAGTCGAAGTGAAGATTAACTCCAACATCTTGTAGATGCATCATAACAATATGGTTAAGGACTTAAATATTGATGCTGCATCCACTGACATTTGACATGTCTGTGAGATGTACTTACTAGGCAAACAACCTAGATCAAGACTCCCAAAGGGAGAAGCCACTAGAGCTAAGTCCATCTTAGGATTGATACATAGAGATCTGTGCAGCCCTATGATTACTCCCTCTTTGGGTTCAACACTATAATTTTCACTTTTATCGATGACTATTCAAGATTCACCAATATAATGTTCATCAAGAACAAGTCTGAAACATTCAACTGTTTCAATGAATTCAAGTAGTTTGATGAGACACAGATTGGTAAACAACTCAAGACCCTATACACAAATAGTGGGGGGGAGTATTTGTTAGACGAAATGTCCAACTACTTATCATCATGCGACATTCATCATCAGTTCACCACCAGCTATACACCACAACAGAATGGAATAGTTGAGAGGAAGAATTGAAGACTACTCAATGCTACACGATCAATGATATCAAATGCTCAACTACCCAAGAATTTTTGGGCTGAGGCAATTTCAACAACTTCCTATCTATAAAATTATTCAAGAACTAAAGTAGTTGACTCAAAGACTCTATTCGAAGCTTTTTATGTATACAAACCGAGTCTGAAGCACCTTTGAGTGTTTGGTTGTCTTTGTTATGTGCAGATTATGTCTTACTTGGGAAAGAGGCCTGATCCCGTCAGTTGTAGAAGTTTCTTCATCAGATATTCGACATCACACAAAGCCTATCGAATCGACGATGTCGAACAAGGCCGAATCATAGTCAGTCAAGACGTCGTCTTCCCGGGAGATAGATTTAATGACTTCAAGCAGAAGCAACCAATGCAAGAATTCATTCCAACAACTCCCATTACCATCGACAGGCTTCGACCCACGACTGTTCCGACAACAATCAAAGATACCCATGTCGCACAACAAGGAGAATCATCATCTCAACAACCATCTGAACATTGGTGTGCCAAATTAACAAGGCTACAAGGAATTTATTGAAGTCACACAACATTCACAAAACAAAACAAATGCTATGGGATTTTGCATTGTTGTTTGTTGGAGATTTGTTGGGAAGCCAAAATGTTGGAAATTTCTTGGGAAGCCAAAGTGTGACTTTCACGTTGTTCCCGAGTATTGTTCAAAGGTCTACTCGACATTCAACAAGAGCCTGATCATTATATCCCCTGTGCATTCATCAATTATGATGAACCTACCTTAGTAGCAGAAGCACTGTGAAGTTCAAATGCAGACAACTGGCGCACTGCCATGAATGTTGAGTATAATTCATTGATGAAGAACAGGACCTGGCATCTTGTCGAAGCTCCTCCTGATGCAAAGATTATTGATACTAAGTGGATCTTCAAGTTGAAGCTCAATCTAGACGTATGTATAACCAAATGGAAAGCTCGACTAGTCGTCAAAGGATATGAACAAACTTATGGAATTGACTACACTGAGACGTTCAATTAAGTAATAAGACTTCAGTCGATTCGATCGTAGCTCTCGAAGATTTGAAAGTTCATCAAATGGATGTTCATACAACATTTCTGAATGGATACATACAAGAAGACATCTATATCTACCAATCCGAAGTCTACATCCTCCAAGGCCAAGAACACAAGGTATGTAAGCTGTAGAAAGCTCTTTGCAGGCTAAAGCAAGCTCCAAGGGCCTGGTTCGATAGAATCAATCGATTCTTGTTGTAGCACGACTTCATTCCAAATTCTACAAACTCTAATGTTTATCTCAAACACAGAGGACCAAGCTATGTTATAATAGCTCTATATGTTGATGAATCTCTGATCATCAACAATTTGAATCAATTACTTCATGAGACAAAATCATTATTATCGAACGAATTCGAAATGACCGATTCATACCCAATGCACTACCTCCTCGGGATCAAGATATCTAGAGACAGAGCAAGCAGACGGATAGTGACAAGTCAAGAAAGAAAATACCCTTATCAATCGGTAGGTTTTTCAAATCATTAAGATCCAATCCACTTGAAAGATCTTTGGTTAGAAAGAGAAATACACTACCAGTCTCACCAATGTAGAAAAATCAGCATCTACACACAAAATGAGATGCAAACACTAATAGAACTTGATCAAACTTGCTAAGATTTTTGAGTTTTTTTTTTCAAGTTCTATTCAACAGTGTTATGTTGATTTGGTCTTTTTAAGTCACAACTTCTAAAGTCAGGTCTTTAGAATTAGTAGACCTTCACTTCAACTTCACAGTTTGGTATCAGAGCCAAGGTCTATTATTTTTCTTTCTTTGTGAAGTTGATGTGAGGGCCTTGTGTATTCATTCTTAAAACAAATGCCAATGCATAGGACTTTGTATGTTTACTTTCGAATAGATTTCCCTTCCGCTCAAATTTTCTTTTTCTTACAATATCTCTTTAATATTAAAGCTAATAAATTCCATTTGGGGGATCCTCAAGAATTGGATCTCCAACTTGCTTTCTATTTTAGAGACAATACTTTGTTAATGCGAGCTTCTTCCTTTTTGGAGAATGGAATTTCTCTGAATCTCCAATCTATTCGTACTTTTTGCCTTGAGTTTGTGTATTTCAGGTGAATTCCAAAAAAACTCCAATCAAATATGGATAGCTCCTCACGAGGCTCTTCAAGCTCCTCTTCATCTATGTCGTCATCTCCTCATGTTTCCTCCAAGTCAACTTCTTCTACTTGATCTAGGAAAAGGAGGTTTGCTAAGATTGATAATAAACTTTTTAAGTTTTCTAAGTTCGATGGAGATAGTAGCAATGAAGAGAGTTTGCTTGTCTGGATTCGAAATGTTGATACTTTCTTTGAGAAGAGTAGATACCCAAATCATTCCAAGATTCGATTTGCAACGCTACATTTGAGAAGGCTGTAATCGAGATCAGGAAAGCCCGTAAACATCTTGATGACAAGGATAGCTCTGATCAAGCTCTCTACAACAACAAAGAGAAGCAAAAGAAGACAAAATCGAAAGCAGCAGTTAGAGGGATCCAAAGAAGACAAATGGAAGAGACGCGTTACATGACTTGACGTATCTCTGAAGTGTCGCATATCTAACGGTGATTTTCGAACGGCTGCGATGAATCTGCGGGATCTATATAAGGGCTAAACAGCATCATAAAACATTTTGCTATTCAGAGATCGTCAAGGCAATATCACTATCACGCGAGTCCACTACGTTCGATTTTATTTGCCATCACTCCCTCGCGTGCCTGCGATATCGGATATTCGTTTCAATTGTGTTCGCTACAATGCAACACTGCTACTTTTCTCTATTTTTTTGCACACCGTCGCGTGCCTGCGATATTGTTACATTATGTTTTGTTTGATATTGCTGTCACACGACAGTCTCTTTGTCGATCCAAATTATCTCCGTTCCTCGCGTGCCTGCAATATCCAGTATCCAATGTTGTCTGTCATTTCTGATATGGAATCTGACAAGCTGCATAAATTTCTCTCTAACGCTGGTGTTCTAGACAGGACTGAGTACTTTTCATCGTTTTTTCGTCTTAAATTTGATGTCGATAGATTTGTGCTTGAGCACAGGTCTCACCTATTAGAATTATTCAAAAAGTTTCGAACTAGCATCCTCAAATTATCTCTTGTTATTGATGGCCTGAAGTTTATTCATTTCCATGAACTGATAGTTGCCCAGCCTGAACCCAAGCACAAACATGATAGGAAGTTTACCAAGCTTGATGAGAGCCTGAAGGTGGTACAATATTGTGAATCCCATAGAAGATCATGTAGGTTTATAGCTGAGGGCACAGCTTTTGTTTTCTTCATATCTGCGTTAACACCTGATGAAGGCCAATCTTCCAGATCAATTGGTGTTGGTTCTTCAAGTAGAACATCTACTCAAAGATTTACTGTCGAACTATCAGAATTCGATTATATAGTGGAAATCCAACCTGGCAAACATCATGCAAATGCGGATTATCTATCGAGATTGGAAACTACTGAATCCAAAGACCCTATTTCGGATAATCTACTTGATGAAGAACTGATGTTAAACATAAAAAAATCAATATATGGTGATATTATTCAGTATTTGCAAACATTGCTATATCCGGAAGAAATGACTCGAGAAGTGAAGAATGTTTTTCAATATAAAGTAGCACCATACACTATTATATCAGGTGTGCTTTACAAACTTGGAAGTGATGATGAACTTCAAAGATGCTTGGAACTAGAAGAAATACAAATAGTAATCAGGTCTTTCCATGAAGAAGAAGCTGGTGGACACTAGGCTTTAAAGAACACAGTTCGGAAAATTATGAATGAGAGATATTTGTGGCCCACAATGTACAAAGATGTGCATAAATTTATTCTAAACTGTGATCCTTGTCAAAGGATGGAAAAACCAGCAAAGTCAACAAATTGGCCATTAGTACCAATCTTACCATTGGCACCATTTGAAAGTGGGGTATCAATTTTGTTGGACCAATCAAATCGGCTACAAGACAAAGCAAAAATCGATACATACTGGTAGCCACAGATTATTGTACAAAAATGGTGGAAGCCGAGGCTACAAAGAAAAATGATGCAAAAAGAGTTGGATTAACAGAAAGAGCAAACAATATTCTATGCAAGATTCTAAATAAAATCACAGATCAGCATTCCACTGACTGGGATACAAAAATACCTACAGTTCTTTGGGCGTACCGATATAGAAAAATTCACGACTAAAAAGACTCCATACTATTTGGTTTATGAAATGTACCCAATACTCCCAATTATTTGAAATTCTGACATATCGAATTCAACATGCAGACCTTGAGGAATCACATAACACGGTCAACGAAAGACTACATCAGATTTTTCGATTGGAGGAGGATAGATTCAGTGCATTACAAGAAACAGTATTGGTGCAGAAAAAGAGAAAAGAGCAATATGATACACGTTTGAAGAAGATTTCTCTTAAAGCTGGGGACTTAGCATTATTATATGATAATAGAGATCTAAAGTTTCTTGCGAAACTACATACAAGATGGATGGGGCCATACAAAGTCATTGAGGTGTTCTCAAATAATTCGATCCAACTGGATGATCTCGAAGGAAATCTACTTGATACAAGATTAAATGGCTCTCGTATCAAGAAACATCATCAACCATAGAAAGTGATTTACAAATAAACCCTTGGTTTTACGTAAGCAATTCCAAATTTATGTTTTTCCAAGAGAATATTGATTATTATTTTTATTTGATTTTATCTTCTCTTTTATTTTTATTCTTATTCTCTTCTCAGTCAACGAGGACGTTTTCTTATTTGAGGGGGAGGAGAGGCTTTAAATAAGTAGGATTTTTTATTTTTTATTTTTTTTAAGCATTCTTGAATTTATTCACAGCCCAAATTCATGTCCTCAAGATGAAGTATCGAAAAATATTAGAACCGATTTGATCCGATCTTGGTTCGGATATGTTCAAATAAAATCGATCTTTTAAATTTTCGATCCAAAGATCATTTTTTGACCACCTTCAACATTTTAGATCCTTCATATTTTCTCAATTGACGGCTGTGGTACCCTTATTATTAATACCCCTGGCGGTTATTATACCTCGTTGTCCTAAGCTGACGTCACCCAAATTAAGAGCGATTTAGACCTCTCTTGTCACTTCCGTCACTTTTTCTTGTTGTCTTCCTATTGTGCTATAGCACATCTTGCAAGCTATCATCGCGATTTTCGGATTCTCTTTTTCAAGCCGCTTTCCTCTTGATTCTATAATAGCGTTGCGGATTTGTCATCTTCACTTTACAGAGAAATGGCATCTCACCGAGTATGGAAAACTAGGACGGAAATTCCGTATGAAGAGTGGAGAGTAGGAGCAGAGTTGTTCAAGCTTACTACAATCAAATATAAGGATAACTCGTTGCTGATGACATATATCTGCAATAAAATGGCAAAAGGAGTAAAAATCAGAGGAAATATCTGCTATTTTTTAGTACGCCATCGCACTATCGAGCTCACCACAGAAGATTATGGGGAATGTTTTGGACTGCCAGTGTAGGGTTCAACGAAGAAAGCAAAGAAGATAACGGACTCTACCCTTCTTGAAGAATGGTTTGATTTATCAGAAGGAGAAGACTCTATTTACCTAGAAACGAAGGGTTATAAAGTTATCTATTTGAAGAATCCTGCATGCATAGGTTTTGTCAGGCGGATGTGCGATATGGTGTTTGACGCAGATAGAAACGCTACCATATCGTTTTCGAATCTTCGATAATTGCTGCAATCACATGATGAAGAACCGGTGGACTTTTCCACGATCTCCTATCGGATGTTTTTGAAAGCGTTGAAAAAGTCCTAGCATGCTAGATTGTGCGGAGTCCAACTGAGTCATCTGGCTTCTCACCTAGCCTGGTCTCTTATTGGGATGCAACGATGACGCCCGCCCCAATGCATCACAGCCGCGTGTCCCCACCTTGTCCCCATCATCTGCCCCCTGCCAGGCACCTACACACCTTCCTGCAAAGCTCAGCTTTGTCCCATAAGTTTCCTATGGAGTGAGCAACTTATGTATATATTACAGAAATTGTTCATTGCTACCATGTGTGCGTGCTCGGGGCCACACCAGTCACGCCCGGGTCACGCCCTATGCTCGGGAAAATTTCAGGCTCCAGCTGCCCGGCGCCCACCTGCCCACCTGGCGCCGCGTCTGCCCGGCGCCACCCTGGGCCTACGCTCGCCCCCCCCTTCCTGCCCGTGCGGCGCCAGCCTGCGCCCTGCGCGGCCCCAGGGCAGGGTGTCCCGAACCGCGAGACGCTAGCGTTGGGTGCCCGGATCCGCGATAGCATGTCACCAAGAAAATTTCGAGGGCTCGGGCACACGATCCACATGTCGCATAGGCACGGCAGCGGGCGTTACTCCCCCTCCCAGGCCAATAAGTGCCAATAAGCGACATCGCTCACCTAGAGCTGTTGAATGAATCTGAGGCCGACATTATGGCTAGAACAATTACTCGAATTGTTGATCATATGTTTGAAGATGTTGCTGAGACAAGTGCAACCTACATAGTGTAGCGCAGGCATCCCAAAGGGAGCCGGGAACCACGACTTAGCTTCCCAGCCTTCAACTCTTGCCATCCAAACCCACTTGACATACAAGCAGCCAACTCGCCAACAACGATCAGACTTAACCAACTTGAAGTTCCGAAAACCAACATTGAGATCCAACCTGGCGCCATGCCAGATCGGGGGTCCCGACGTGGGTGACTTCCCTCCAAGCAAGCCGCCCGACATACATCAAACTTAACCAACTCGAAGCTTCGTTACAAACGAGTAACATCCATTCCAAGCAAGCGGTTTGACTTACATCAGACTTAACCAACTGAAAGCTTCGTCACGAGCGCTGGAAGCCAACCTGGCGCCACGCCAGACTGGACAGCCATAAACAGGTAACATCCACCCAAGCAAGCCATCCAACTCAGCCGACAGGTTAGAGCCCGTTCCCCAAGAGCTTAACCCATTCACGTTCATGCAAGGCACACTCAGAACCACAAGCCGCGACAGATATGGAAACAACCAGTTCATGGACCGAATGATCCCGACAGCATACCGCTGGCGCCACGGACCGAATGGTCCCGACGGCATATCGCTGGCGTCCCGGGATACGACCCTCAGCTATGTGCCAAGTTAAAAATTTTGAAAGCGGCCTTACAACTGGCGCTTTTACCGAACAATGAAACCCAAAAGGTAATCAAAGTCAGTTTGAGAAAAATCCCACTTTATTGATAAATCTGAGAAGGTTACATTTCAAGTGTGTGACCGACCCTAGTCTCCGGGGCGCTAGCATGCCAAGGCGAGAGCCATGACAACATTCCAGCAAGGGAGGCTGAGACTTGGTTGGAGCTCGCCCTGAGTCGCAACCCGCACTCCCCTATAGTATTGGTGTGATTCGGCACCCCCCCTCATACCAAGCACTCTACCCAAGCTGGTAAAGCACGTTTTTCTCTCCCTAGGATTTTCTCTTTCTAGAAAGTCATTTTCTCTCTCTAGATTTTATTGATCCCCAGGCTTCCTTTAATCATGCCTAGATCATGTGAGGTGATTGCACATCGATCTGAGCTCTCTGGACTTCGCTAGAACCGATCAAAGATTTTCAGCCATAGGAACTTGGCGCCGGCTAATTTCTGGTCACAGTAGCGCCGGGAGCGGCGCCGGCGCCGTTGGCGCCGGGGACATAGCTGGCGCCTATGGCGCCGGAAGTAAAGCTTGTAAAGGTAGCTTTACAACATCCACCCCACCTTTACAAAATCTGATGTCCTCATCAGATGTCAGATTAAAGTAAAGGTGTCTCCCAATTAAAATAACTATACATTTAAGCTACTTGGCACAGTACTCAATTTACTGGCCACTTTTTATTAACATTGAAGCTGGCACACCACAAGTCGGAGGCTCAGCTCTTTGTACTGAAAAATTACATAACTTGAAAATATATCTTTGTCTGGGAAAAGCGTAGATTTGATATCGCTTTCTTAAAACCCGAGAACCTTATTAACTGGTGACAGAGGCCTTTCTTTGAAATGTTCGCCCCTGTCGCTTCTGACTTTCGACTTTGGAACTCCTTTGAGCTCCTGATTTGTCCTTGATGCACTTTGTGTTGAGCTCCCTGAGCTCCAGATTTGTTCAGTTCCGCACAGGTATCAAGGTTCCCTGAGCCGAAGGATTTATCGTTTGATTGCCCACTTTATGGTCCACTCCGTGCCTTGTTGCTTCTGCACCTTGATTTCTCTCCTTGTCCAAGCCTGATCTTGATACTTTTCCATCTTGGCTCTTTAAGGTAGGCAAAGATTGAGTACTTCGCAATGCACCTCTCACTTAGCTTGAAGTAGCTCTTTGAATCAGCCCAAATGTAACCATTGACCTCGTGGAAAGCCAAAGGGTCGCACCAGTTTGATCCGCATCCGAACTGTCTCTTCGCGTTTGTTTGAAGCACCATGTCCGTCGTGCAAAACTTGACTTTCACAATTCCATCACTGGTTAGTTGCCTCATAGTCAAAACAAGAAGTGTACATCGAGCTTGGCTTCAAGTAGCTCTCTTTGAATCAGAAACATGCACCCAGAGTTTGCACTAATCCGATCTCAACGCGAACTGTCCCTTAGCGTCCGTTCGAAATACCAAGTCTCTCATGCAAGACTCAACTTTCATAGTTCCTTCATTGATCAGCTGCCTTACACGTAACACAAGCCAGCGTACTCATATGTTTCCTCATCATTGCTGGTCCAGAGAAAGCCTATAACAAACTTTCCTTTCCACAACAAAAACTTGTCAACTTATTAGGTCCAAAGTTCGCCAGTCTCCTCGTGTGAGTATGGCTAGGTCACCTTGAATTTGCCCCCATTTTGATCAACTTTCATTCAAAATTTGCCCCAAGAGAGAGGGGTGTGTGATAGTTCCCCTCCACTTAATAAATCAACTGATCGGACTTAGAGTAGAGTTCTTCGGACAAAAAGCCTTTCCAACACTTTGCTTCCCATCTGCTAGGGTTATGACTCGATCCAACTTGTTGCCAATCTCTGAAGGGGATCCTAGTCTTTTCCCCTTTGAGGAAAAACCCAACTGATACTGGATATCACCCATGCTCAGTGAGTTTCAGTTCCGAAGGTGGCCGTCCCAAAATGAAGACCAACTGCTATAGAAGATCTCCCCTGAAATTGCCCTTTCCAACTTTTGACTTCCTGCTTGCGTCTGGTGGGCGTTGTCGCAAATGAAACTAACCCAAGAAACAGGCTAGCCATCCATCCTTTGCAAACATTGAGTCGTTTCGTTGTCGTTCACGTGCGAGTGCTTGAACTGCAAATCCGCCGCACAGATTTTGGATATCGCCCATGCTCAGTGAGTTTCAGTTCCGAAGGTGGCCGTCCCAAAATGAAGACCAACTGCTCCATAGAAGATCTCCCCTGAAATGGCCCTTTTCAACTTTTGACTTCCTGCTTGCGTCTGGTGGGCGTTGTCGCAAATGAAACTAATCCAAGAAACAGGCTAGCCATCCATCCTTTGCAAACATTGAGTCGTTTCGTTGTCGTTCACGTGTGAGTACTTGAACTGCAAATCCGCCCCACAGATTCTGTAGTCCTCTTTGTTTGATGGTATCAGCCTTCAAAAGAAAAGGTTCCTTCTCGAGCCATCAGCTCCTTGTATCACAAGCAATCATGCAAACCAGGCAAAGCACGAGTACTAAGACTCACCACGAATACGTACAAGTAAGACACTCAGGCAGGTTTACTAACAAGTAACAAAGACAAGGTCCCCCTTTGAGATGGTCCTGCCAACGGACCTTTGCCTGGCCGCGCCCATACAAATCGATCACGGAATCAGCCCACATAGGACACCCCTCCAACTATCCGTGCTTTCACCATTAAGCAGCACATTGCCTCAGTCACGCCCCACCACTTTTTGGTCGATAGCCCTTATAGCTAAACGATCGGCAGCTATCCCACGCCGGCAGCTAACCACCCGTGCTTTACACCCGAATTCGAGCAGCATCTCTGTATCAATGGTTAACCCGTACAGTTCGAATATGTCGCCCCGCACCCCACAAGGTACAGACCGTGCTTTCACCTCCCTAGGCAGCACTTTGCCTCATCCGTCCTACGTGCAGACAACGCCAGGCCCAAACCGCGAGAACTGACCGTGCTTACACCTCAAGGGCAGCACCTTGACTCATCAAGTCCCCCGTTCTGCCGACCACCCCGACCGTGGACGCACCCGTGCTTACACTGTGGGCAGCACCTTGCACAACAGTTGTCTTGATGAACCCCAAACCGTGGCCATTTCCGTGAGATCCGCATAGCTGACCGGCCAGTCGGCTCTGATACCACATGTAGCGCAGGCATCCCAAAGGGAGCCGGGAACCACGACTTAGCTTCCCAGCCTTCAACTCTTGCCATCCAAACCCACTTGACATACAAGCAGCCAACTCGCCAACAATGATCAGACTTAACCAACTTGAAGTTCCGAAAACCAACATTGAGATCCAACCTGGCGCCATGCCAGATCAGGGGTCCCGATGTGGGTGACTTCCCTCCAAGCAAGCCGCCCGACATACATCAAACTTAACCAACTCGAAGCTTCGTTACAAACGAGTAACATCCATTCCAAGCAAGCGGTTTGACTTACATCAGACTTAACCAACTGAAAGCTTCGTCACGAGCGCTGGAAGCCAACCTGGCGTCACGCCAGACTGGACAGCCATAAACAGGTAACATACACCCAAGCAAGCCATCCAACTCAGCCAACAGGTTAGAGCCCGTTCTCCAAGAGCTTAACCCATTCACGTTCATGCAAGGCACACTCAGAACCACAAGCCGCGACAGATATGGAAACAACCAGTTCCTGGACCAAATGGTCCCGACAGCATACCGCTGGCGCCACGGACCGAATGGTCCCGACGGCATACCGCTGGCGTCCCGGGATACGACCCTCAGCTATGTGCCAAGTTAAAAATTTTGAAAGCGGCCTTACAACTGGCGCTTTTACCGAACAATGAAACCCAAATGGTAATCAGAGTCAGTTTGAGAAAAATCCCACTTTATTGATAAATCTGAGAAGGTTACATTTCAAGTGTGTGACCGACCCTAGTCTCTGGGGCGCTAGCATGCCAAGGCGAGAGCCATGACAACATTCCAACAAGGGAGGCTGAGACTTGGTTGGAGCTCGCCCTGAGTCGCAACCCGCACTCCCCTATAGTATTGGTGTGATTCGTCACCCCCCCTCATACCAAGCACTCTACCCAAGCTGGTAAAGCACGTTTTTCTCTCTCTAGGATTTTCTCTTTCTATAAAGTCATTTTCTCTCTCTAGATTTTATTGATCCCCAGGCTTCCTTTAATCATGCCTAGATCGTGTGAGGTGATTGCACATCGATCTGAGCTCTCTGGACTTCGCTAGAACCGATCAAAGATTTTCAGCCATAGGAACTTGGCGTCGGCTGGATTTTGGTCACAGTGGCACTGGGAGCGGCGCCGGCGCCGGGAGCAGCAGGGGCGCTGCTGGCGCCGGGGACATAGCTGGCGCCGATGGAGCCGGAAGTAAAGCTTGTAAAGGTAGCTTTACAACACATAGCCGCAGAAGGAGAAGATAATTCGAAAACTGACACAATACAGACAATAGAGAAGGGTTGTGTGTCAGTCAACAGAATTAAATTTGAAAAATATCGGGCTGATACAATTGAAATGATAAAAACGAAGCTGTTGAAGCTCTTATAGAAGGAAAATAAAGACTTCTTCAAAGATGCTGAAGAGGATGATTTCTTGAATTCAGATACCGAACCCGAAACTAATGATAAAGGAAAAAGCATTCAGAAGAATATTGTCGAGTGCAACAATCATAGGGACCATCAACTCATTCAGAAGTTGGAGGACCAATTGAGACAGCTAACGGAAGCAAAACCAATAATGAAACACCACGAAGTCCAGACAATGACATTAGTATCAGAATTTGATTATGATAATGATCATTTTGTTGACCCTTCCATCCATGGAAGCGAGTATTCAAAGGCAGATGAGCCAATGACATCTAGAGACAAGAAAAGGAAACGAAAAGAGGTGAGGCTAATTATTGAACCCAATCAAGTACTTATGACCGAAATTTTGCATCTCAAGAGAAAGCTCTTTAGTTATGTCGCAGCTCAGAAATCTTGAGCAACTATGGATGATTGAGTGTGCTTTTTTGTCTTAAATAAAAGGATACTGTAATAAGGAGTGGAATATTGTTTGGAGAGCTGGTGAATTTATGATCTTATGGGGGACCTTAAGTATTGAAGAAATTGGATGCCTCTGTTGGGCTATCCTTCAGGGCTCTTTTGAGGTTGAATAGCCCGGTTTAACGGAAATCTTAATAGGCAGTTCCTCCATGTCTGCTTTAGAATATCTGAAAAAGAAAGAATTTACATTTATTTTTTATTCAGATAATCGGTTCAAAGAACAACGTCACATCCGATTTACAATCACACAAAATGAAAGACAATTGATATTCATTCAATTCTGAAGAAGCACAAGATTGACAAGTTGATAAATTCTTATTATCCTAAATTGTGGACAATTTATGTGAAATGGGAAATTAACTATGTCAAATTCTTTAAAGAGATGGTGGAATGTATACATAACGAGAAAAACATCCAGCGCATCGATTATGGACAACATATCGTCCATTGGATCGGGCAGGGTTTGTGGCCAGGACACTGCTGGGAATTCAATTAATTTAAGCTCGGATGGATTTTCTACTCATCACAAAAGAAATTATTTCTTTGCACATACCTAGAAAGAGAGTGGGTAACCAGTCCAAAGCTTATATGGATCAATTGCAACAGGGAAATCTGCTCATACATAAGCTGAAAGATTTAGGTCATTGACAAATTGGAATGTATGCAGAATTTATTGTGCAGGATAAATGTGACGCACAAACCTGGATCCATTTTGGTAGTCTTCAATGTGAATTTTTGTACAGGTTGCACAAAATGAGCTATAAACATTGGCGCAACCCTACTTACAATGAAAAAAAGTACCTTGGGATGCTGGCTGATCAGACTTACTCAACAGATTCGTCAACAGAGGGACCTACTGCATCTAAGGGGGAGGACATGTGATGACTCAATTTAGTCAAGTGATGATCTTTTACCTTTTTATTCTTGTATATACTTAGTTTTATGTATTTTATTTTTCTTAAGTTTGTTAGAAATTAATGATAAACTTCATTGTTACACTTCTTAATTAGCTCCCTCAATGATCAACGTCTCTCTTTATTTTATAGTTTACTCTATTCATGGAACATACCTCCATGATAGTATTACAAGTAAAGGCTTTTTACATAACCAAATCTAAGCCAAGTTTGGCTCTAAAAGTCTCAAACTTTTCTTTACTTAAAGCTTTCGTAAATATATCAGCAACTTGTAATAACGTAGAACAATGTACAATACTTATATCTTCAGATTGTAACTTCTCACGCATAAAGTGATATTTCACTTCAATATGTTTTGTCCTTCCGTGAAAGATAGGATTCTTAGCCAATTGTATTCCACTTTGACTGTCACAGAAAATAACAGTACGATTCCCTCCAACTTAGGTAAAACACTTTGTCTTTTGTATTTTAGGCCAAGGTTAGGTGTACCTTTCACATACCTCAAAATCCTTTTTGCAGCTTTCCAATGGTCCATAGTGGGTGACGACATGAATTTTGCTAATCAAACTTACAACATAGCAGATATCCAGACGTGTAGTCGTAAGATATATCAAACTCCCAACTAGCTAACGAAATAGAGTAGCGTCAACATGTGCACTATCATCAATACGAGATAATTTCTTACTAGCTTCGCAAGGGGTGATGGAAGGTTTGCACTCTGTCATGTAAAATCTCTCCAATATCTCGCCCACATACTTGTTTTGACATAACCTGATATCACTGCCAATTTTCCATACTTCGACACCCAAGCAATAGTGCATAAGATCTAAATCTGTCATCTCAAACTACTTGCATAAGTTGGCTTTGATAGAATGAGTGAGGTTCTCATCATTGCCCGTGATAATGATGTCATCAACCTAAAGTACAATTAAGGCAATGTTGTCATCATTTATAAGAACATAAAGGTTTGGATCTGAATTTGTTCTTACAAACCCATGAGAAAAAGTAATTGTCAAAGCGTCCATACCATGCGCGTGGCACTTGCTTAAGGCCATAAAGTGCTTTGTGTAGTTTACATACCTTCTGTTCTTGCCCTACGGTTGGACCATATAAACTTCTTCCTCTAAGTCACCATTCAAAAATGCGGACTTCACATCCATTTGATGGATCTTCCACCCAAAATGAGATGCTAAGCCAATGATAAGGCATAGCGTAGTCCACTTAGCCAGTGGAGCAAATGTCTCTTCATAGTCAATTCTTTTGCTTTGCTCATAACCCTTCACTACTAGGCATGCCTTATGCTTTACTATCATGCCATCCGCATGAAACTTTGTTCTAAACACCCATTTGCTATCAATGGGTTTCTTTCCAAGTGGTAGATCAACCAACTCCCATGTATCATGCCTGTGGATGGATTCTATTTCCTCTGCCATTGCCCATTGCCATTCTTTGTGATCTTTTGTCTCATTAAAGGTTGATGGCTCTAGACACTTCAAAATGTCACTCATTAGTGCATAGTTCACATGATAGCGATCAGGAGACTTCCTCTCTCACGTTGATCTTCTCACTTCTCCTTGTGTACTAGATCCTGGTTGATTTAGCTTTGTGGAATTATAGAATTAAGTACAATCAAGATGGATCTATTAGTAAGTACAAATCTAGGCTTGTTGCTAAGGGATTTCTTCAAATAAAAGGATTGGATTATAAAGAAACATTTGCACCTGTAGCTAAGCTTGTAACTATTAGATTAATCATTTGCATTGCTACTTTGTTCAAATGGGATCTCTACCAAATGGATGTGACAAATGCCTTCTTGAATGGCTTCTCAGAAGAGGAAATCTACATGATGCAACCCAAGGGCTTCATCAAGGTTGGTGAGGAGCAATAGGTGTGCTACTTAAGGAAGAGCCTATATGGCTTGAAGCAAGCACCTAGAGCTTGGTACTCTAGGTTGCATTATTTTCTCTATTCCCTTGGCTTTGTACTAAGTGTTTATAAACCTTCTTTATATTTCAAATGTAATGAAGGAAATATCATCATTTTGGTTTTTTATGTTGATGACATCATTATGACAGGAAATGATGATGATGGCATAGGCAAAGTAAAAGTTGACTTATCTAGTGAGTTCAACATGGTAGATCTAGGCTTCCTAAAGTTTATACTTGGGATAGAAGTAAGTTGGAAATTCTTTGACTTTTCTAAACAAAGACTACACAAAGCCTGGAAGGCCCACACCTTCACTTCATATGGGAAAGATCATAGGCATGGTACAAAGGCCATGTGTGCAGTTAGAGAAATGTCAATGATAGAGGTGCTTGTGAACAAGTTAGTCAATGAGTCTTCAAGGGAGGCCATGTGGGCCTCATATTTTTTTTTTCCAAGTGAAGAGAGGTCAGAGCCAGCTACAAACGTGGGTGCTTGTAAGAGTCTCCTGTATGAAGTTTTTGTGAGAGCTTTCCATTATCAGGGCATTCAACTGCCTTATGAGGTGTGTGTGTGTGATGCTTAGAGTTATGGATTTTTTGTGAAAGATATTGTATTTCTGACCATAAGCACTAACCATTTTCTACCTGACTGAGCGCCTGAGAGTTTTGATGGGTCAACGGTGCTATTGCTAGTTTTCAGAGCAGATCTTGGCCAGCTGTCAAAGAATCATGTTAGAGGTGAAGATGAAGAGCAAACTTAGCGCTAACTTCTGGGAAATTTCTGATCATGAGTAATGACTATTGCTATGCGTTGAGCCACAGTTTTCCCAGTTTTCCCACTCAGCGATGGAAGACCTAGGGGTTAAGAAACTATAATTTGAGTTCTATTTTTCTGCCAATCTATTCATAGTTTGTTGATGGATTATTTTGCTATTTCATTCTATATATCGATTGAAAAAAAAGAAAAAAAAAATCAATGTATGAATGGTTTTCTTCTCTTTTGTATAATAGATAAGTATGGTTGTGCAATGCAAGCGTTTAGATAATTTTCCTTATGAGCAAGGATACATCAACTACTCACCATTATCTGAGCATCATATTAGACATGGTTTGATTGATTCATTTGCTGCAAGTTTGAACGATGGCATTCATCTCCACCTGCATTATGCATGAACTGAGGATCAGAAAGATGGGCATTACCCTTGCATTGTTACCAGGGCATAACTCTTTGAATAGGAGCATGAGGGGAGATATGAAAAAATGAGAGAACTAAATGATATAAGTGAATAGAAGATATATGTGTATGGAAAAAATTTGTATTTGAAAGAAAAAAAAAAAGGAGAGAGAAAAAAAAAAAAAGGTTAGCATCAATGGAGTTTTATTGACTAAGTCAATCATGGACCACATTATTTACTTATTTCATGAAATGAGTGAGAGGTGTAAATCTTTGAGAAAAGTGTGAGAACAGAATTATTGCATCCACTTGAGATTTGAATACACATCTAGATAAATGCTGGAATCAAATGCATCAATCAGTTATCATTTTGAAGAAAGAAACTACATTATCATATCCCTAAATGCATCGATTTGAGATGGGCATATAGTAAAATCTGATGGGAATGGGAGCATGAGCCGATTTAGGTGCACGAGATGAATGTGATGCAGGTACTACCATGATCTGTTCTTGTCTAATTCTGGGGCTTAAACGATGGCCTTAGTTATTGTTGCTGAGAACTAGACTCCATGCCCAATGGATGAGAAAATTATGACCCAGTATCGTGAACTTCATCATGAGCAGTTAGCATTACACAATATTGTGTACTGAGCCTGTTGACTACTAGATATGAGTTTTACTAAACAAAACAAAAACAGATTTTTTATCAACTTTGGGTTCGTTATGTTTGGAATTACATCCCCAGTGGATGCCGCCAAAAAGTTAGCCAATTTTTCAGCATGCAAAATCGGCTAAATCGATATTTTTCCACTGTTTTTTAGGATAAACTATATCTAGAATTACCAGATGTATAGCTTAACCAGCATAAAATTGGCCTGTATGGGGTCCCAGTTCGCCCGAATGGACTATCGATGTAGTTTTTGTGAATTGGCTTTAGAAGTGGCCTTAGTAATTATTATATCTTTTTTTTTTGCATCATCAGTTTCTATGAGATGCCCACTAATGTAACCTCGTTTGATATAAATATAACAAAATGCATGAGGTTTTGCAGGGCCCTCCTTTTTTGTCAGCTTGTTCAGAAATCAAGGATCAAGAAGACGATACTGAAGATTACGAAGGACCGATGAATGTTGATGATTGAAAGAGTACAAAAATCAACAAATCTATCAATGAGATATCAAGCAAACATTTGGGACAAGAGCCATGGGGACCAAAGAAGTCAGAATTAGTGGCCAAGATATCCATTTGGCAAAATGGTGCATGGTAGAGAAATATCAAGTTGAGGAAAAATCGACGAAACCACGGTCCATTGGAGGTCAGTTGCTAGCATGGGAAAACCAAAATCGACTTAATCGAGCACCTAGCAAGGGAATGGAATAGATTAAAAATCCCCAAAGGCTTTGACTAGAGTCCAGAGTTCACTGAGAGGTACCGGTCTTACCTAAACTAAATTGCAAGAAACAAAGATAATGAAGTTGATAATTCATTGACTTTTCTAAACAAAGACTACAGTCAATGACAGAGGTACTTGTGAACAAGTTAGTCAATGAGTCTTCAAGGAAGGCCATGTGGGCCTCATAAATGTTTTTTTTCCAAAGCAAAGAGAGGTCTGTGAGCCAGCTACAAAAGGGGCTGCTTGTAAGAGTCTCGTGTATGAAGCAAAAGAGCCATGAAGTAGATTTAGATTTAGTTCAAAACCTCCCTTGCATTTTCTATGATTCTTTAGTAATTTTGATCCTTCAAATGTGCATAGCGTAGAGGCAACTTGACAAACTGCCGCTTCACCGGTCGTAGTGACTTAATTTACTTTTAGATCGCACCTTTCCCATAGGATCGATTCCCAACCTCCCTATATTACAACAGAGTAGGTCTTGCTAAAGTGAACTCAGAAGTGTCGAAGCCCCCATGCAGACGTGTGAAAAGGATCAGCGGTGGCCAAACTACCTTAGAGCCCAACGGCCTGTCCCGGTCAGCTGAAGGGGCTGCTGACGTAGACGATCCAGGAGACGACTATCTTGGCATCATACGTGTGTCCAAGAATGATCGTATCAAGAACTCCTGCAAGGCAAAGAGAGAGTCAGTGGCACGAACGAAGTGAAGGCTCAATCACATAAACAAAAATGTTAGACAGTAGAAAAATAGCTCGTAGTTTTTGCTCAGAATTAATAAGAGTAGTCTTCCGTTTTCGGTTTTCTCTTCAGTTATGCATGTTTTCTCTGTCACCACTTATGTAGCCGTTCTAGCATTTGCATCAAGATAATGTATAGACTATTGTGCAATATATCATCCTTGTGTGCGAGTGATTTGCTGCATGTGATTGAGATTCGTATCTATGATTTTGTTGAGTGCTGCAAGTCTTCGAAGGTTATGGGCCCACTGCCGCAAATCATAGCCAAATAATTAGCAATCACTACGAATAAACTGCCAGAGGCATTTGCGAGAAGCAAGCGGAGGGAGGAAATTTAGAGGCATTTGCGAGAAGCAAGCTGAGGGAGGAAATACAGCATACACGAAGATGATGGCGCAAAGAGGGGGACGGATTGTGTTCGACCCAAAGAGTGTGGAGCGGCTGGACGATGATAACTACTCAGATTGGTCATGGCGTATGAAGATCTTGCTGAAGGAGCGAGGCCTGTGGAATATTGTCGTGGGAGTAGAGAAGGAGCCAACTGATGAGACACCTGACATAGCTGAAAGAAAGGAGCTGTTTCAAGAGCGATCAAGGCAGACATATTCTATGATCTACCTGTCCCTAAATAGTCTGGTTGGATCAAAGGGTGCTCGAAGCGGACCTGAGGCGGATGAAAGTGAGACCACAACCAGGGCAAGAGCATGCACTTTTTGTAAAAGGAGTGACAGCCAAGCAGAACACTGAAGCGAAATCTTCAGACAAGAAGAAGACGTTCTTTAAAAGAAAGGAAAGAAGATGTTTCTTGTGTGATGGCGTGGACCATCTGTTGAAAGATTGTCCGATAAAAGCACAAGTAAAGGGCCTGAAGATCAAAGAAGCTGCAAATATGGCTGAGGAGGACAAGGAGGATGAAGGGGAAAGTGCATTAATGATGATCTATGAGTGGTTGCTCATGGCCAGAAGCAAGCATTAGAGAGATCGAGCAAACCACATGCTAATCAACAATGATGACAAGGACGAGGAGAAGGAACACGATGGTCAGTGGTTCCTAGACTCAGGTGCAACATCCCACATGACTCACGATCCCAGGATCTTCTCCACGATTAGAGAGCTGAATCCTCCCACTCAAATATGCATGGGAAACAATACATACGTGATAGCAGTTGGCATTGGAGAGGTGGCGATCGACCTATACCCCTCAGGAAGAGGAGTGTTGAAGAACGTTCTATATGCACTAGCTATTGGAAGAAACTTGATCTCCGTCAGCAAGATCACCAAGATGGGCATAAGAGTAGCTTTCGAGGATGATGAATGCACCCTGACTATGAAAAACGTTAGTGTCGCAACAGGAAGACGTGAAGGAAATCTCTATAAACTCAACTACAGTAGTCTGACCCAGAATGACGAGTGGGCGTTCCTTGTAGAAGAGGGTGATGACAAAGACAAATGGCACCGAAGGATGGGGCACATCTCATACCAGACGCACTTTAGGGACTACACAAATCAATGCAAGATTTCAAAGAGTAAAGGACCAAGTACGATACGATCTGACAATGGAGGAGAATACATCAGTGGGCAATTCAACGACTTCTGCAAAGAGGAAAATATTGGGCAAGAGTTCACGTGCCCCTACAATCCCCAACAGAATGATGTGAGCGAGTGGGTGAATAGGACATTGCTGAACCTGGTCAGATGTATGCTCTATGAAAAACAATTGCCAAAGTGCTTCTGGGCAGAGGCCGTCACCTATGCGGCGTACCTGCACAATTGAGCTCCTGGTGAGAAGTTGAAATGGAAGACCCCAAGAGAAATGTGGACTGGATCAGAGCCTAACTTGAGCCATCTACGAACATTCGGTTTTGACAATGCACCCGGAAGGAAGAAGCTCGATCTAAGAGCCAAGAAGGGGATTTTTGTTGGGTATCCCTCCAACCAGAAAGGATATCGTGTGGACATCCCTGAGAGTAGAAAAGTGTTGGTTTCACGAGATGTAGAATTCAGAGAATTCGACAACTACTACAAGGATAACCCTAGTGAAGTTGACGATCCATCTACAGACCTTGTATTCCTCGAAATCAGGGAGAGGGATGAGCAAGGAAAGGAACCTTTTATTAGAGAAGAGCAGCAGACGAGCAGTAACGAACCTCAACAAATTCATTCACGTGATTATGAGCCACAACAGATCCGAAGATCCAGTAGAGTCAAGAAAGTTCCTCAGAGGTTCGATGACATGATGCTCATCTGCGTGGAGAAGGACAACATAGTCCTGGAGCCTCAGAGCTTGCAACATGCAAAGGAGTGGAGACATTGGCCTAGCTGGAGGGAGGCAATGGAGAAAGAGATCCAAGCAATGAAAGATAATGAAGTTTGGAAGTTGGCCTCCTTGCCAAATGGGAGGAAGATCATTGGCTGCAAGTGGGTCTTCAAGCTGAAGGTTAGACCAGATGGAAGCATTGATCGGTTCAAGGCAAGGCTGATGGCAAAGGGATACAATCAAGTGGAGGGAATCGACTTTAATGAGACCTATGCACCTGTTGTCCGCATCGGAAGCGTGAGAATATTGCTGGCAATAGCCACCCAGTTCAACTGGAAGGTATGGCAATCAGATGTTCAGACTGCATTCCTCAACGACATACTCAAGGAGACCATCTATATGGCACAACCCCAGAATTTGAAGACGGAAGTAACCTGGTATGTTTGCTGTCCAAGGCGATATATGGTCTCAAGCAGGGATGCAGGGAATGGAGCGAAAAATTCAATTCCACAGCAGAGCGACTCAAGCTTGTCAGATGCCATGCTGACAGTAGCACCTATGTGTACAATAGTGATGGTATTGTTGTTACTCTCGCAATTAATGTTGATGACATACTAATAATAGGAAATAGTGATGAGAAAATAGGTGAAATTAAGTCAGCACTAGCTGGAAATTTCAAGATTACAGACCTTGGAACAGTGTATCACTGTTTAGGAATGGAGATTGAAAGAGACCTTGACCTCAATATTACTAGAATCAGCCAGAAGTGATATGTCAGAGATTTAATTGCTAGGTTCAAGATGGAGGATGCAAATCCAGTTGCAACCCCCTCTGAAAAGGAGTTAGTTCTGACAAAAGAAATGTCTCCGATAACCGAAGACGATAAGAATAAGATGGTTGATGTGCCCTTTAGAAGTCTAGTAGGGTCGCTCATGTATGCTGCTGTGTGTAATCATCCATACATTGCTTTTAGCATAAACCGAGTCAGTCAATTCAGCAACAATCCAGGGTGGCAGCACTGGCTTGCAGCAAAGCGGATTCTCCGCTATCTAAAAGGAACCATTGATCTGGAACTAACTTATCTCAGAGATTCAGGTTCATTGTAGAGCTTTGCTGACGCGGATTGGGGAGGGGATCTGGACACTAGGCAATCTATATCAGGATTTGTTTTCCTTATGAATGGGGGCGCGATAACCTGGGGAAGTTTAAAGCAGAAAAGTGTGGCACTTTCAACAAGTGAAGCGGAATATATGAGCTTATGCCAAGCCACAAAGGAAGCAATTTGGATCCGGAATCTCATGAGCGAATGGAGCTTTCAGCTCCCAGCTGTGGAGATTTTGAGCGACAACCAGGGTAGTATTTTTATCAGTAAAAATGGAGGTTCATGTTGTCGAGCTAAGCATATTGACCTACAGTACTACTTCGTTAAGGAAGCAATAGAGGATGAGAAGGTGAGCATACGATATTGTCAGATGAAAAGATTGACAGTTGATGTAATGACAAAACCTTTGACAAGGGAGCTGCATGTGATACACACAGAGTCCATGGGCATAAGGATCTTCAGCGAGGGAGAGTTTGTTAAAGTGAACTCAGAAGCGCCGAAGCCCCCGTGCAGATGTGTGAAAAGGATCAGCGGTGGCCAAACTACCTTAGAGCCCAACGGTCTGTCCCGGTCAGCTGAAGGGGCTGCTGACGTAGACGATCCGTGAGACGACTATCTTGGCATCATACGCGTGTCCAAGAACGATCATATTAAGAACTCCTGCAAGGCAAAGAGAGAGTCAGTGGCATGAACGAAGTGAAGGCTCAATCATATAAACAAAAATGTTAGACAGTAGAAAAATAGCTCATAGCTTCTTTTGCTCAAAATTAATAAGAGTAGTCTTCCGTTTTCGGGTTTCTCTTCAGTTATGCATGTTTTCGCTGTCACCACTTATGTAGTTGTTCTGGCATTTGCATCAAGATAATATATAGACTATTGTGCAATATATCATCCTTGTGTGCGATTGATCTGCTGCATGTGATTGAGATTCGTATCTATGATTTTGTTGAGTGCTGCAAGTCTTCAAATCTTTTCTTTTTACTTGCCCATGACACTCTAGCATAAATGAATCTATAGGGTAGGTGGCAAAAATAAGAGTAACACCCACCAATATATTATACATCAAATAGTCCATGCTCACACACAATACATCCAACTAATCCTCAAGGAAAGTAGGGGCCATGCTGCCTTGCACCACACACTTGCTCAAAGTGAGCTAAAGTCCAAAAAAAACGCACAAGCTTTGGGTCTTTGAGAAAAGCAATGTCAAACCAAATTAGAATGTACTACTCATGAGCATATCTCAAGAGCATCCGACATACTGAGTAAGCCATCCCTTTTTTAACCCAACAACATGATCTTCAACGTTGATCACCCATGAAACTAGAGAAAAGCATGCATTGTAATGGTAATGATATTTCTAGGATGATGTGATTCCCATTCCCACAAGCTTATCTTTCACATATTAATCTTGCAAGCCCACAACATAAAACCAGCATTGACTTCTGCCTGCAGTCTGCATTCAGCGTGTCAACATCATTGTGAATACTCAAACCTCATCACAATTCTTCAAAAAATAACATAATCGCATACAGATGACAGTTTCAAAATGGATACACTGCATTTATCTTGACTCTGAGAAGCATATCTAATTCGCATAGGAATGATAATCACTGTGGTACAATGTGTCTATACTGAGCCGGATGTACAGAGAAAATATTGACTACAATTTATGAGCTGCAAGTCTCTGTACTCGAATAGCAGCAATTGCAATCGCCAACAAATGTGAGTTTTATGGCTATCTTTCATCCTTATTGGTGTTTGTGGAATTCCAATATTCAAAAGGTTAATGGCATATGCTAGGACTCAGGAGCTACGGGTGTTTATGATCATTGATGTGAAAGGGCACATCCAAGGAGGCACTCACAGTTCACTCCAAAAACCTCGGTTCTTACAGTAAGCTCGATAAACTTTCATGCACCTGCTGGAATCAATGAATTCAGCTCATTTAACTTGTTTTGCTGTAAAACTCTTAAGCAATCAATGTATTCAGCTCATTTAACTTATTTTGCAGTAAAACTATTAACTTATAGCAGACTATCATAATCTGGCCTAAAAAATGAGCTGAGAGATTTGGCTATTAAGATATTGGGTTATACTCCCAATGAGACTACCAAAAGATCATCTTCAATGGCCCTTTATTCGGGTTACATTGATATGAGCAAGAGGAAAAGTTTAGAATTTTTGGATCCATATGAAAGGAGATTATTCCTTCATGACAATATCATCCGTCTGAATCTTGAAGAGGATGATGATGATAATTAAATAATTTTCTGTAATAGATTTTTGATATATTACAAGGATCTCTCTTTTGTAATGAATTTGAATGCCTTACGAAATATCGTAATACTTGACGAGTTTTTAGCTTGATATCTAAATTGTGCTCTTCTGTAAAACCACTGAAAAAGTTGAACTAAATATTTATTTCTTGAATTGTGTCCTCCATGATTTGTTGCTCTATGAAATGCTCCCCTTGCTTTCCAATGAGATTTTTCCATGCCTTGTAATGACCAGATACTTAAGCTCCTATATTCCTTTGCAAAATAAGTTGCATGATGAAGAAGGATGTGCTGCAAACAACAGTTTTGATTAGTTACATCAGTAGAAAAATATATAAGCTTGAATGAGAAAAGTACTAGATAATGATATAGATTAGCACCATGTAATGAGTAACGTTGTCTTTTCCCCAACAATCATATACAGATTTTACAAATGTGGTGCAATGATTTTGCAAAGTCCTCATATCTTCTAATGATAGGTTTTCTTTCCTGATAACACCTATGAGTTTGTCTAAGTTGGTCCACACTTGTCCCTTTTCCACTCGATTACTTCCTTCCAATGTTCGTGTGGCTTGAACAATTTCTCTCCAAATTTTGTATCTGACACTTGATTCTTTGCATGTGTGATTGGATAAAAATCTTCTTGCTTTAGCACCTCCAATTGATGGCTTATTAGGAACGCTTCCTTTTTTCTCAGAGAGTCTGTCACTTTTTTCAATTGTGACATTTCCTTTATGTAGTTCTGCATTTGACAGAACTATTTCCAACCTCCTAATTGCCACTACTCTGGTTTATGATTCCATGCTAGTAGAATATGCAGGTAAATTAGTTTTTCAATAATACGAACCTCAGCATGCAATGTGCATATGTGAAAATATTTTAATGGAATTGGCAGAACACTTTTCATATTTGGATCTTCAGCTTCTCATGTTGGGCCAGTGTTTGTTGATCATCCCAAATTCATATTGTAGCAATCCTTCATGCAATAAAGACATGGATGCTTTGATGTTGTCCCATGAGAGACATTATACATGCATTTTAATGTTTTCAAATCCCCTACAAGATGCCATTGAACTTGAAAACTTTCATGATTTTCGACTGTAAATTTCTGACCCTCCAAATGTCTCTTTATAATCTCGCCATAGTTTGTTCTTGAAAATATCCATGATAGTATTTTATGGTCCTCTTTCAAGACCTGTAGAGAAACAAGTAATGCATCACATGTCAATAAAAACTGGCAAGGTATGAATTGTTAATATAGATATTTTAAATGAAAATTGAAATGTATACCTGGGATGCCGTCAACCACCATATGTGATTTTCCAATTGAACACTAAACGTTCGATCATCTGTATCCGAAATTTTGTTCATCAAAGTGACACTCACATGTTCCAACTTCTGACCCTTGATGATTTTAGATTCATCCAATTTTATTACAATAATAATCTTTCCATTTACTTGATGTTCGTCTAGTTTATAGAATCGAAGAATGTATTTTAGAACATTTTCAATATCAAGGAAAATATTATTGCAATTGTTGTAATTGAGCTCACCATATTCTGATTTGTATAATTCAGTTATATGAAGTGGTTGGCCAACTACTTTGAACATTCCGTCATCACTTGGGAAAAAGCTTCTTTAACTATTCTAAAAAAAGTAGAATAAGCATTTCTGCTAATTTCAGATACATCACATGCACCTTGTATCACATTCGCATCCAAGTACGATTGAACCTTAATCAAAACAGTCTCTACAATTTCATTTTTCATTTTTTCAAACCGAGCATTTTTTATCATTTCCTTTGTTGACTTTCTTGGTAAAACATGTTGTTGATTAGCAAATTGTAATTGCTGATTCAGACAATATATGCTATGCATTCCAATATCTCGCAACCTTTGACAATATCCAAGTAATCCGCTATTTCCTTCACATACATATCTGAGAAGATGAGTTATGGACTTAAAATCTGGATACAAATTGGTAGCTGGATCATTAGGATAAATTGATCCATCCACCCACAAATCTATATTCATATGATTATTCATTCTCAATTCTCTAACTATTGCTGCAACATTCTCTACAACTTTCGCATTTTTTTTAATAATTGGAGTGCATTCCATCGGAAGAACAACATGCAAATGGAACATTGCCATTGTTAAAGCTACAATCATGTAAATGAATCTACCTACAGTAAATCAATATGAATAGATCTAGCATTTCTTACTTTTGTAATGTTTATGTTGCATTGAAAAATCGTCCCACCTCATATTTCATTATAAGCATACAGTGATTTCAAAAGTTTTGTCTCTCCAGCTTCAGTTTTTGCATTGAGCACACCAAGATTTTTAGTCTTAAAGCTCTAGTCCCGAATTTGGGAACGAGCATGAAGAGAAATTATTCCATCTCATGCTAAACTAACTATTGTCTGAAGTTAACCATACTAGTTAAACGTCATGCAAGGCCGAAAACTTGGAAAACGGTGACCAGAAGTTACCGGTTTGTATTCTCTCTCTACATAACCTCTCTCTAAAGTAAAATTTCTTAAAGGGCCCATTTTGAGCCCATATTTCTCCTAATGTCAAAACAAAGAAGTGTCTTTGGAGTAGGAGCGCTGACACTCCTGCTTCAGAGGCACCAAACAAGCCAGGGCATTTTTGTTGGATTTATCTCCTCTACTCTCCTAAATTTCATTTTATTCTGCCTCCATTCCTGCTCCATTTTCACTCACATTGTCGCACAGTCTGCATAAATACAAGTAAACTCTCACATGCGAAGAAAAGACGAAAAGACCGTGACACTGTGTTTTTACATGCGTTTTGTGATAGGCGAAAAAGATGACACTGCCTCACAAAATGCCGAAGGTGCCCTAGGAAAAGTGAAGGCACCCTGTAAATCAAATCCTAAGACATTTCGTCAGAGTGACGCATTTTTCGCATCTCCACCAATGTTCATTTGTTAAAAATTCACAATTCTAGCTTGACTAGTTTTGGTCATATGACTTGTAAATAGTTAGATGGTCATGATGTGGCTTGTCACACGTGCCAAATAGCATAGGATTCCATTCATAAGGATGTTCTCGAGTAGACCTAAGTGTTAGAACCTTTGGAATGAGTCCAAATTATGCTTAGATACAAGGGAGAAAAAATAGGAGCTATTTTTGGTAATTTTTGCATTGTTGAGGGATCTCCAAGATTCCAACCCTAACTTGGTAGGGATGAAAGATCCACCAAAATTAGCATTAGGGATAGGTTTAGGGCTACTCATACCTGCCCAAAACCGTGATGGATCATGTATATATAGGTGATGATATCTCACCAAAATCAATCAAGCAATTTCATGTTTTTTCTCTCATAATGGTGCAATTGCTCTCTATGTTCATAATTGTTTGAGTACTTGTGATTACTAATGATTATAGGATTGAATGTAGGTCTGGTGTACAGTACTCAGACTGTGGGAGGCCGTACTTTCACACGTGTGAAGCCTTCTTCAGGGATTTGGGCCATTTAGTGAGGTTCAAGCATAGATTTTTGATGGATTTTGATGGTTCAACTTGTGCTAATCTTATGAAATCATAATCTATTGTTTCCCTCATCATTTCAAGTGTTTTAGGATCCTTATTTGCTGTAATTTTTACATGGTATCAGAGCCTAAAGGCTGAAATGAGCTAAATCCTTGGTTTGCATTCAATTTGATCACAATTTTTGATCTAAATCTTGTGTAGATTGGATCTTAGCATCTAGTATTGATTCTAGAACTCAAAGTGAGTCAAATACATTGGAGATTGGTGTTGTGTGGCTTCATTTGCAGGTGTTTAGGTGTCTAAAACCAGAGGCAAAGTTGAATTCAATTCACATTACCAAGATAGCAAGTTTTGCTTGCTCCAAGCATTGATTTCTAAGCGAGTTTTGGAGGTGATTTCATAGAGAAGGCTTTCTAGCATTCAAGGAGAGGGAAGATCAGAGTTTTGGAGACTCTTCAAGGCTGTTCTAAGGTGTAGTAGGCACCTCCTAAAGTGATTTAGGTTCAGTCCAACCATTGCTTGACTTATGCACCAAATTAGATCAATTTTTCATCAATTTTGATCATTTTTTGCTTGTGATTGGATAGTAGATTGTGTTGCATCCTCATTAAGTTCCATTTAGATCTTTTACAAGTGATTTTGGAAGTATATTAGGTTGCTGAAATTCACTCTTGATCAGATCATTTGGAAGCTTTAATGTTCTTTATAGAAAGAGGGGCAATTCTACTAGTATTGTCTACTTCAATCAAGCAAGTGCATTGTTTCTAGTATTCTATGATTTGATTTTGTTAGAGATCATTCTTAGATCTTTATAGGAAGTCTATTACTGATCTTTTCAGGTCCCTAAGAAGTGGGATAAGGTAGACCTTCAATCAAATCAATAGAGAACCTTCATTTGTGTCAAGTCCTTGATTAGGAGACTAGATGGCATCTATAAATGCATATCTTTTGGATACTAATGAAAGGCTCAACAAAACTAACTATTCCATATGGAAAGTTAGAATGGAATCTATCATGATCATGCAAGATCTGATGGAAATTGTAAATGGTAAGGAGGGTGAACCTATTCATCCTCAAGAAAAAGCCAAATACATCAAGAGGTGCAATGTTGCACTACATTGCATAAAAATGAATGTTGCAAATGAACTCTTAAGAGAGGTAGGAGATTGCACTTCAGCTCAAGATGCTTGGGAGACTTTGCAAAAGGTCTATGAATCCAAGAACCAAACTAGAATGTTAGCTTTGAAGAATCAAATCTATAGAAGCTATCAAAAGAAAGGAGAGGTGCATATACTTTTGTCCTAAGAGTAAAGGAATTGAACAAAGAGCTAGCCTTTATAGGTGACCCTATCAAGGATGAAGAGCTTGTTCAACTCATATTGAATGGACTAAGCTTTGAATTTGACAATTTGGTTCAGGGATATGCAATTATGGGTAAGCTACCCATACTTGAAGAACTCCAAGGCACACTCATGGCCGAGGAATCAAGAAGGAGCCAAATGCAAGAGAGGATGGATAGGCTTTCCATCCAAGGTGGAGATGACCAAGCTCTCTTCACCAAAGGCAAAGGCAAGTCCAAAGGCAAAGGATCAACATTCAAGAAGTCTACAAAGCTTGAGGATCAAGAAGGACCCCCAAAGGCATCTCCATCAACCACCAAAGTCAAGAAGGACAAATCAAAGGTGAAGTGCTACTATTGTAGCAAGATGGGGCATTATGCCTCGGAATGCTTCAAGAGGAAGCAAGATCAAAGCCAAGCCAACATGAGCAAAGAGGAGGAGGAGGAGAGTTCACATGAGGACTCTCTCATGATGTCCATATTTTCTTCAACAAGCTTCAAAGGAGAAGATCCTTGGTGGATTGACTCGGGTGCTAGTTCACACATGACTAGTAAAAGGGAGTTTTTCTCTTCTCTCTTATCTTATGATGGACCTATAAAGTCTATCTATACAGCAAATGATGAAGCTTGTAAGATTGAAGGAGTTGGTAGCATTCCCCTTTGCTTAGGATCTTCCAAAAAGATCAACATAGAAGGTGTTTTGTACATTCCTACAATAACAAAGAATCTACTAAGTGTTGGCCAAATGGTAGACAATGGTTTCAATGTTGACTTTGCTTCAAATGAATGTTTCATCAAGAAGAAGGGTAAGATAGTGTCTAAGGGCACTAGACTTGGCAAACTTTATAAGCTGGATGCATTTGTGGATACTAATGTTGTCATGTTGGCCGAGAAGAGCAAGATATCTACCTTTACTTTATGGCACAAAAGACTTGGACATGTCAACTCGGGTTCCATGGAGGCTATGATCAAGGAGGAGTATGCTTTAGGCCTACCAAGGTCTATTGGGAAGGAAGACAAGGTTTGTGAAGCTTGTGCCTTATCCAAGGCACATAAGAAGGTGTTTCCTAACTCCATCACAAAGTCATCTCATCCTCTTGAACTCATACACTCGGATGTGCACATTGCTAGCACCAAATCTAATGGAGGTTCATCCATGTTTTTAACCTTCATTGATGACTACTCAAGATATTGTTGGGTGTTCTTACTTTCCTTCAAGTCTCAAGTATTTGATACTTTTGTAAAGTTCAAGTTGTTTGTGGAAAAGCATCATAATCATAACATCAAGATTCTTAGAAGTGACAATGGTGGAGAATTCATCTCCAATGAGTTCAAGGCCTTTTGTGAGGAGGAAGGGATCAAGAAAGAGACTTCTTGTCCTTACACTCCTCAACAAAATGGAGTTGCTGAAAGAAGGAATAGAACATTATGTGAATGTTCTAAGGCTTTAAGATTAGATGCTTGTTTGCCCAAATCCTTTTGGGGTGAGTCTCTTGTATGTGCAAACTACTTGATGAATAGGGTGCCTTGCAAAGCAATTGAAGGCAAAACTCCTTATGAGATGTTTTATGGAAAGAAACCCAATCTTAATCACTTGAAAGTTTTTGGGTGTATATGTTATGTGCATGTGCCATTGGAAACAAGAACCAAGGAGGATCCATCTTCCACAAGAGGGATCATGCTTGGATATGCAAGCTCAAGCAAGGGCTACAAAGTCTATCTCCCATCCTTGAACAAATTTGTTGTTTCAAGGGATGTCATCTTTGATGAACATCATATGCATATGCTTGAAGAAGGCTCAAGTGCTCCAACAATCAAGAAGAAGATGGCCGAGGAGCAAGATCTTGGTTTTGAGGAGGAGCTCATGGAGGAGCAAGCACCAAACCCACCTATCACACCAAGGAGATCTTCAAGGGCAAAAGTGAAGCCATCAAGGCTCACATATCAAGGCAAAGGACAGCAAGTTGAGGGTATCTCATCCACTTCTTATGCTTTATCTAGTTTTGAAGAACCGTCTAATGTTGAAGATGCATTGAACTCCAAAGAATGGTATAAAGCTATGTTGGATGAGTATGATGCCTTGATTGAGAATGAAACTTGGTTGCTTGTTGAGAGACATCAAAGGAATGTAATAGGATGCAAGTGGGTCTTCAAGCTTAAGTTGAATGCAGATGGGAGTGTTAACAAACATAAAGCAAGATTAGTTGCAAAAGGTTATGCTCAAGAGAGAGGGATAGACTATGAGGAAACTTTTGCACCCGTGGCCAAGATGGTCACAATAAGACTAATCATTGCACTTGCATCACATTTTGGATGGAATCTATGTCAAATGGATGTCTCTAATGCTTTCTTGAATGGTTTTTTGGAAGAGGATATCTATATGGAGCAGCCACAAGGGTTCATCAAGCATGGAATGGAGAACAAAGTATGCCATCTCCAAAGAAGCATCTATGGCTTGAAGCAAGCCTCGAGATCTTGGAATTCAAGACTACATTGCTATCTTATTTCACTTTATTTTGTTCAAAGTGAATATGATCCTACTCTTTACATTAAGTTTGATGATGTTGGTATTGTACTTTTACTCATTTATGTAGATGACATCATCATTAGTGGAAATAGTGTTGATGGTATTGAAAAAATCAAGATAGATCTATCCTTAGAGTTCAAGATGGTAGATCTAGGGTGTCTTCACTTCATCTTAGGCATAGAAGTACTTAGAGGGTCTGATTTTATCTTTATAAGTCAAGTAAACTATGCTCAAAGTCTTTTGAAGAAGTTTAAGATGGAAGTATGCAAAAGTGTTGACACACCAATGGAGCAAGATGTAAAAGTGCCAAATGAAGATGATGAAAGATCCTTCATGGACATCACTTTGTTTAGGCAAATTATAGGTTCCTTAATGTGGATCACTATAACTAGACCAGATCTTAGCTTAAGTGTATGTAGGTTGAGCCAATCCATGCAAAAGCCATTGAATATCCATTGGAAAAAGGCTAAGAGGATTCTAAGATACATCTCGGGTACATTGGATTTTGAGATTCTATATAGAGGAGATGTGATTAACCTTCATGCATTTAGTGATTCAGATTTTGCAAGGGACAAGAGGGATAGGAAATCAACAAGTGCCTATTCAACTTTTATAGGAGAAGGTGTGGTTTCATGGCTTTCAAAAAAGCAAGAAACTATATCTCTATCTTCAACCGAGGCCGAGTACAAAGCTTTGACAACCACTACAAAGGAGGTACTTTGGATCAAGAGATTATTGGTGGAACTAAAGATCATGGATTCAGAGGAGGCACCAATCATCTACAATGACAATATATCAGCCCAACACCTTGCATCTAACCCAATCTTCCATGCAAGATCTAAGCGCATTGAGATATGCCATCACTTTGTGAGAGAAATGGTGCAAGCCAAGGAGATTGCTTTGGAGCATGTTCCAAGCAATGAATGTGTAGCTGATCTACTTACTAAACCACTTCAAAAGACACCTTTTATGAAGTTCAGATCATCACTTGGAGTGATTAGTAAAGCAATGATTGAACCAAGCTAGATAGTGAGGAGGAGTGTTAAAAATTCACAATTCTAGCTTGACTAGTTTTGGTCATATGACTTGTAAATAGTTAGATGGTCATGATGTGGCTTGTCACACGTGCCAAATAGCATAGGATTCCATTCATAAGGATGTTCTCGAGTAGACCTAAGTGTTAGAACCTTTGGAATGAGTCCAAATTATGCTTAGATACAAGGGAGAAAAAATAGGAGCTATTTTTGGTAATTTTTGCATTGTTGAGGGATCTCCAAGATTCCAACCCTAACTTGGTAGGGATGAAAGATCCACCAAAATTAGCATTAGGGATAGCTTTAGGGCTACTCATACCTGCCCAAAACCGTGATGGATCATGTATATATAGGTGATAATATCTCACCAAAATCAATCAAGCAATTTCATGTTTTTTCTCTCATAATGGTGCAATTGCTCTCTATGTTCATAATTGTTTGAGTACTTGTGATTACTAATGATTATAGGATTGAATGTAGGTCTGGTGTACAGTACTCAGACTGTGGGAGGCCGTACTTTCACACGTGTGAAGCCTTCTTCAGGGATTTGGGCCATTTAGTGAGGTTCAAGCATAGATTTTTGATGGATTTTGATGGTTCAACTTGTGCTAATCTTATGAAATCATAATCTATTGTTTCCCTCATCATTTCAAGTGTTTTAGGATCCTTATTTGCTGTAATTTTTACACATTTCAGTGAAGGCTGACGTCGCGGCCTTTTCACGCTCATCCCATATAACTGTGCTAACGAATTTGACAACGACAGCAGCCACCCACGATCTTCTACAGACAACACATCCACTTTGTACTTTCTTCATCTGCACACTTGTAACATTTTGTATATATATTGAATACCATTTGCATATTCAAAGAATTGATGAATGAAGTGTGTGTAAGATAGAGCATGTATTAGAAGCCTATCAGAGATAGACAAAGTAGATGCCCTCGAGAATTGATTCTTTATTGTCATTAATAGGTTCATTCCTTTTATAGATTGAATTAGCTTTGTAGAGCACACGATTTCGTCCACTATTGTCTTGTGCTCTGCCGCATTATTGACATGTATATTTTGCTATACTTAATCTGATAACAACTCCCTTGTTTTGCTTTCAGATTTGTGTGAATATCGCTATGATTTTCTTCATTCTGTCTGACTATCTTGTTGCTCAATCTGCTAATCTGTTCTTAGCAAGTTATTATTAGTCTAGCTGTTGATGACTAATATTTAGTCATGTCTTTCGCAAATCATTCGCGACTGATTATCAGTTGAGCTCAGTATAGCTCTTTCACGAATTATTTGCGACTAATAATTTGTCTAGCTATTCGCGACAAATTATTCTTATGATGTTCAATTAGGGTTTGGCTACGTAATCAGATCAATCGTGATTTCTATATGTTCTGTTTGTTTCTGATAGGCGTAGTCATACTTAGGGAAAGAGTAATATAGGTCATTCCACTGCACACAAACACATTCTGTTCGAGTTCGTTTCTTGTTCGAGTTTCAAGTTTGTTTCTTTTCGTGTTTGTTTTCTTTTCGAGCTATTTTCATTTCTCACACACGACACACCCTCTTTCTCCAACATGGTATCAGAGCACTTTTCGTAGCCTGATAAGCTTCCACAGTACAAGACTCTACTAGTCGATAGAGTAATTGTCTTCTTTTTCTATAATTCTATATCAGATTTTCATACTTAAGTCACCGATAGTTTTTCCTATCACCTAGACTAATCTATTACATGGATTCCCAAGGGAAAGCCAGTCCTATCATGGACAAGCTTGATGGAGCAAATTAGCATCTGTGAAAATCTAAGATGAAAACAAGAGAGCTGTTTAGGATTTAGGGTTTAGGAAAACCCGAAGCAGACGATGCTGCAATCGCCAGATGGAGGCTGAAGGATGGAAAGGCTTTCGCACTGATCATCCTTAACATTACGAATACCCAGATTGGCCACGTACCCGAGGCTTAGACATTGAAAGAAGTCTGGGACATCTTGGGCACATTATACGAAGTGCGAGATATAACTTCCAAGCTACATCTCAGGAAGAAATTTTACTCCCTCAAGATGGCGAATGGTGATTCCTTACAGAGTCACATCAACCAATTCAAGAGCTTGCTGAAGCAAATGGCCACTGTCGGATCTATCATAGACGATTAAGACACAGTGATGCAACTGCTTACAAGCTTGTCAAGCTCATACGACAGCTGGGTGATGATCATGACGACACATCTAGAACTGACTCTTTCGAGAGTCACTACTATGTTGTTGCAGGAAGACACGCGAAGGAATGAAGCCTCGAGTTCCTGAGCTGATTCTCATGCCTTATACACCAACAAGAGCATGACTAAGCAAAAGAAGAAGAAAGGCCCGAAGCAATCAAAGCCAGACCAGAAACCAGCACAACACAAAGAACAGTCGAATCCACAGACGAAGAAGAAGTTGTTCTGTAACATGAAATTCAAGACTGTTGGATATTGCAAGCGAAGAACAACAACAAGGGGCAGTCGAATCAAGTGGCAAATACAGCTACAGAAGCTCCACAGCCTAGTCAAGAACCTGCAGAAATGAACTATGTTTGAGACAGTTTTGCGAAAGTTTTGCGACAGCTCAAAAGTTCAAATAATTTTTAACACCTTCAACTTTGTTCACGAAAAGTTTGCAAAGAGAGAAAAATCCCGAACCATTTTTATGTTGAACTGTTTTAAAGACACATTCTATTTTTAAGGGCACCTTCGTCTTTTCGCAAAATTTTGAAGAGAGAGAAAAATGCCGAAGCTCATCTACTTTGAGCCAGAAACGTTCCCAGCCACTTCCCAAATTTGCGAAGTGAGAGAAAGCCACTTCACTTATAAAGTGAATTGAGAGAATTTGCAACACCCTCATCTTTACCTAATTAGGTGACAATCATTTATTGTAATTAATACACGGAGCCTCCCAATTACGCCATCAATTTTTGGTTGTAATTGCTATTTATATTGTGCTTCAATGTAATATAGTAGCAGCTTGCCTTTTATCTGTGTACTACGTAGATGAATGCTTGTGGTGATTGAATGCACTTTCATTGTTGTTTAATCGCGCTTGTATACTCACCCTGATCAAAACACTTTTGTCTACAACTCCTCAATTTTTTATCAGACGATGGTCATCTTTGGCGCCTGAGGAACTCACGATATCATACTGCTCTTCCATTTATTTTAGAACTATACTTCATGTTGAATTTGATTTCAGTAGAACCACACACAAACCATCTCCAATCTCTTCGGTGGACTATAATCTTGTTTTAGAGTATGAAAAAATTTTTCAGATCATGTTTGGGCAATCAGAACGCATAAGGATGTGATTATCTTTAGCATAAATTGTCTATTAGACTGTTTTGCAGCTAGCAGCCGATTAGAACGGAAGAGCTGTTCCGCAATAGTTTTGCTCTCTTCTCTGTTCTCGTTCTTCCTATCTCTCTTGCCCCATCAAATTGGTATCAGAGCATAGCTCAAATAAATCGAGAGATTAAATTTGTCCTATTTGTGTACTGTTATCATGTCTCATATAGGTAGCTCTTCATCTTCATCACTCAGTGAAGCTAGAGTTATTGACAAGTTCAATGGTTCTAACTTCTACATTTGGAAGTTGAAACTTAGAATGATGTTGATAGATAGAGATCTTTGGGATATAGTAGAAGGTGCAGACCTGAAACCAGAAGATGGTGATCAAGCAAAGACCTGAAAGATCAAAGATCAAAAGGCCTTAGTATGTATCACACTCAATCTGGCCGACTCCCAAATATCTCACGTTACTATGTGCAAAACCTCTAAGTAAGATTTGGACTTGTTATCAAGTCTCTATAAGACTCACGATGTAACCACGAGATTACATCTTAGAAGGAAGTTCTTTACTCTTAGCATGTCTAATTCTACTACCATCACTTCTCACATCAACAACTTCAAGTCCATGTTAGATCAGTTATCAGCTGTAGGATGTTCTATTCAAGATGATGATGCCATCATAACCTTGCTTTCTTCTCTTCCAAAGTCCTATGAGCACTTTGTGGTGATGATCTCCACACAACCGGACCTCACCCTTCAAAAGGTGATTGGTCATCTTCTTCCAAAAGAAATACAGAGAAAGACTAGCATCTTGTCCATCAAAGACAAATCCATGGCTCTATACACCCAAAAGAAAGATCATTTCCAGGGCAAGAATTAGGTATAGCAGCAACAGCAGAAGCCTCACACTCAAGGTGAGCATGGTGGATCGTGCAAGGAGCTTTTATGCAGATATTGCAAAAGAGCTAATCACGACATCAAGGAGTGTCGCATCAGAATCTACAATGAGGCAAAGAAGCAACAACAACAGCAACAACCAGACTCCTCCAACGCGGCCGAATTCAAGGAGCAAGACACACACTTGTTAATGGCTTACAACAGCAGCGAAGATTGTGATAGATGGTACCTGGACAACGGTGCTACCCAACACATGACCTCTCGCAAGGAATGGTTTACGTAGTACACAGCTTACAATAGAGACTAGTTTATCTACCTCGGAGATTCTAGCACCATACGCGTGGAAGACAAAGGAGTAGTGAAGATCAGCTTCAACAACGATTTGTCCATTTGTGTTCCTAAGATCCTTCATGTTCCTCAGTTGTCAAAAAATCTATTATCATCTCTAAGATAACTGATGAGGGCTACACTGTTACTTTCTCATCTAAGCAGTGTACAATACTCAAGGAAGATACTACTTTGACTACATGCACTAGAGTCGGAAATCTTTATGTACTCTCGAATTCAGTTGCATTAGCTAGTATCTATAATGAAAATATAAACGACAGTGTTGTTCTATGGCATAGTTGATTTGGACAATTGAATACAAGATCACTTTCTTATATGCTTTGTAATAATTTAGATGATGGTTTGAATTTCCCATCTTCATTAGATAGAAAATCTTTCTTTTGTGAATCATGCATCTACGGGAAGCACTCTAGAAGCAAGTTTCCACAATCACATTCCATCAAATCAAAGCATGTATTAGATCTTGTACATAGTGATCTCTGTGGTCCAATGCCAACTCCACCCTTAGGTGATGCAATATATTTTATCACTTTCATAGATGATTACTCCAGATGGTCTACAGTCATGTTCATTAAGCACAAATTTGAAGCCTTTGAATGCTTCAAGAGATTGGCCATGGCTGAGACACAAACGTCTAAGAAAGTGAAGGCACTCCAAACTGACGGTGGTGACGAATACATCTCCAACAAGATGTTTGACTACCTAGCTGAACATGGCATCAAGAGACAGTTCACTACTTTCTATTCACCTCAACAGAACGGGATTGCAGAAAGGAAGAACTGAACTCTTCTCAACTCAGCCAAATCAATGCTACATCAAGCACACCTACCTGCGAAGTTCTGGGCAGAAGCTACTTCCACAGCCTGATGGTTCCATTGCCAAATGGAAAGCACGGATGGTGGCTAAAGGATTCACTCAAGTCCAAAGAGTGGATTATCAAGAAATTTTAGTCTTGTCGTCAAGATGGAGTCAATCAGGACTTTGATTCTGTTAGCAGCCGCAAAAGACCTCGAAATGCACCAAATGAATGTCAAGACAACATTTCTCAATGACAATGTCGAAGAGGCATTGTACACGTTCCAACCAGAAGGATTCAAAGTCAAAGGCCAAGAGCACAGAGTGTGCAAGCTACACAAAGCAATCTACGGTCTGAAACAGGCCAGCACATGCAGCGAATGAAGACATTTGTGGAGATAAAACAATAGGCCTTGGAAAACATCATAGAGTTAAGCGAAAAACTATCGCTCTTGCGGATTTTTTTTAAGATGAGTTATCTAACTTCCTAGTAGAATGTCAATTTTTCCTATGTTTAAGATTTTTGTCATGTTATTTCTATATCATATCTCCTTGTTTAATTTTGTTTCAATTTTCAAATTTTATGGACAAAAATTTATTAGTATTATATTTTCTTTAGTCATTGTTAATTGTTATTCTTAACTTCAATTTATTCTTATATGCATCTTAGGTTTATGTTTGAATTTATGAACCCTAGGATACAATAACCTCATAATTTTTTTTGGTTAATAAAACTATTGAAAAAACATAGTAATCAAAGGACAATATATTACGTTGTATTATACATATTTATATAATACGTCAATTATATGGTATTTTAATATATAATACGTATTATATGCAACTGTGGGTTGAAATGTACAGTGGATGCATTCAATTTGTAAAATTTGAGTTCTTATTTGGTAGGTTATTTATGTTGAAGCTAAATGGCTAGTTCATCTAATGGTAAAGGTTTCCGAACTATTATCAATGCCATGGCCCCATGGTTTTTTAATCTCATACAACTTTCCTAGATAACATGAGTGCCTTGGCTCCATATATTGTAAATGTGTACATGACATTTTGTTAGTAATTCACACCTTGGAGAACAAAAGAAGTGATTGTTTAATCATAACAAAGTTTGGCATTCAAAAAACAAAACACTTAACAATAATCTGCTAATAAAGATAGATGCGACAAACTCATGTTTGCACAAATGTACACTACTGTTTCTCACTCTTGTCAAGGAGTATATTATTTTGATTTTGAATAACTAAAGGGACACGCACCATTGTCTTTTGTGACTAATTAAACTATTAGGAATATGTACAATGTGTACACTTCACGTGAAAAGTATATGCAAAACCCAAAGAGCACAAGGTATCAAGTGTCACACGGGAGCCCTTACTTTCTTATGTGAAATGATATACTGACCTTATTTTTCTCTCCAATAAGCTTCAAGTTTTCTGACAAATAGACATGGCTTACTCACTGTTGTAAAGCTGACTCAGGTGCACCCAACGTGCCCTGTAAGACTCTAAGGGGTGACACTCCCTAAAGTCCCAGAGCAAGTTAGAACGTCAAGGACTGAGCCTCCGACCTGTGGTGAGCCAGTCAAGTAGTCACAAGTCATGAGCTAGCTCTGGAGCTCGAGTCATGGCCTAGTCGGGAAGCAAGTTGATTCTGCCACCGGAACGGCTCCCGGGACCCATGTCCGGGAGCCAGACTGATTCTGCCAGGCTTGCCAGGCTTAATCAGCAAAATAAAAACTAAGTCCCAAAAAGCGTGCTTTACCAGAAAGCACTATGTTTTAGAACAGAGGGGGTGCGCCGAATCACAGCAGAACTATAGGGGGAGTCCGGCAGACAGAAACTTGGGCAGCTCAACCAGCGCCAGGAATCCAGTCGCCAGGTCTCAGCTCCCTCTACCAGCACGAGCCAGGCACAATGCTCAGCACGTGTTGGTGGCCCCGAGACCGGTCAGTCTATGTATGAATGTAACCTCTTCCAAATCTAATAAAGTTGATCCTTGGGGATGATTACCATTTCGGTTTCGCCTCCGGGACTGGTCCAAGTGGAAGGACCCTTACTACAACCTTTTTGCGTCGCTGGCGCCTAAGGGTCCCTGTCATCGACATGGGGCTTGCCGCTATGCCAATTGGTCAGTTTGGCGACCACTATGCCTTGGGTTTCATGTGTGGCTTGTCTTTGCCTTTGGTTACCTTTTGGGGACGGATTCTGAGTTGGCTTTCGGGTTGGTTGGGATTCCAGTTTTCTTAAGTCTGAATGGTTAAGCTTGTTACGATTCTGAGTTGGCTTTTACGTAAGTGCATGATGGATGAATGTTAGACTTAAGCGCGTGTTGGGGAAACCGCTCAAGTCCCAGCGCCCTTTGAGGCGCCGGCGCAACACTCACCCCCCCCCCCCCCCCCCCCCCCCCCCACGCGCGCGCGTGTGTGTACACCCTAAGTATCAAAAGTATTCAAGCATTTCAGTGAGTAAACTGATATATACAAACAATTACAAAGATATGTGTGCTTTTTCAAGCTGAAATGTGTTCATGATTTACAAGGTTCTAAGCAAAGCTTTATGTCTGTTCTATGATGTTACACTTTATCATCAGGTTGCTGTGCATTAAACTCCAAGGACTTTAATGCCATGCAAGAGACATTTAACACTCTTATCCAATTACTGGGCCAGGCAGTTGATAAAAACACTGCACTTTTTTGGATATCACGTACCACAGTGATCGATGATTCTGTTTCTAGCCGTCTAGAGCTCATCTTGTCTTTCCTTTAGTCTCTTATCAATGGCAGGTAGAATCTTAGAGGAGCATCTCATGGGTAGCATTCTAATCCGTTTATTTCAGCCACGCATATGCTATCAAGACACGAGAAAGCAACCTGCCCGGCAGGCTGCAACCACTCGTTGGTCTGAGAGCGAAAGCATAATCAAAAGGTTCTTCTGCAGTGCCTGAAATTATAGTAGTGATAGTGGAACATACAAGTGCCAAGCACGCTGAAGAAACTGGGAAGCAAATGGGTATGGGTATTGCGGTTTTCATGGCAGGTTTCCGAACTGCTGCCAACAGCATTGTGAAAGATAGATGGATGATGCTGGTGGCAGCTTTTCTGATCATGTCAAGCAATGGTGCTTTCTATTCGTTTGGTGTTTACTCTCAAGTGATGAAAACATCGTTGAATTACAATCAGCAGACTGTGAACACCATTGCATTCTTCAAGGACGCTGTTGTAGGAGTCGTCCCTGGGTTGATGTATGACTACTTAGGGGCATGGTCGGTCATCTTAGCAGGCTCGGGGTTGAACGTTTTTGGGTTTCTCATGATTTGGCTGGCTATCACAAATAGAATCCCTCGCCCTCAGATCTGGCAAATGTGTTTCTACCATTTTTTATCAGGTAATTCTGGGGCATTTGTCAACACTGCTGTTGTTGTAACATCTGTCAAGAATTTCTCGGGCAGTAGAGGGATCGTAATCGGGTTACTGAAGGGCTTTGTGGGGTTGAGTGGGGCTCTGCTTATGCAAATTTATCAGGCAATCTATGGAAATAATCCAAGCTCCTTTATCCTTCTAGCGGTTTGGCTTCCATCAACTGTAAATGCACTACTCATAGTTTTCATCCGACCCTTGCGTCAACCTAGGACATGTGAGAAAGACTCAGAAAAACTGTATTTGTTTTTGGCTGCATCAGTTTCTCTGGCTGCATACCTGATGGTGGTAAACCTTGTGCAGAATTTCCGGAAAGTGAGTCATTTAGATAATGAAATTCTAGCTGTCTTCATGATTGTCATACTTCTTCTACCATTGATTGTGGTGTTACGATCCAATCTCTCATCCCAAAGCCGTGAGATGGAGAAAAATAAAGACGAGCTTTTGGGTGAAGACTTAGGACTTTCTGTGCAGGAAGCAAGCCATTCCGTTAGTTCCCGCTTCCCAATACCGTCTGAGATCAGATCAGAACACCAAACTTCCAACAATTCGCATGAAGCATCACGTTGTCTGATCCCAAGGTATTTCAAGCCAGATGACACCCTGACAGGACTAAGCAGTCAACCGAGTAGAGGCGATGATTACACGATTTCACAAGCGTTGCTGAGTCTAGATTTATGGCTCATCTTTCTTGCTTCAACTTGTGGCTTGTGCTCAGGAATGATGGTGATCGACAATCTTGGGCAGATTGGCTCTTCTTTGGGTTACTCGCAGCTTCAAGTAGCCACATCGATCTCACTCTCTAGTATCTGGAATTTCATCGGTCGAGTTGGTTTCGGCTTTGCTTCCGAGCTCTTTCTCCAGAGAAAAGGTGTCCCTAGGCCACTCTTCTTTGCAGTCATACTAGCCATCTTGTGCTTAGGCCAACTGGCGCTTGCTTTCAATCTTTCTGGCGCTTTCTATGTGGGATCTATCCTTGTTGGAATGTCCTTCGGAGCTCAATGGCCTGTTACGTCAGCTATGGTGTCTGAGATCTTTGGTTTGAAATTCTTTGGAACCCTTTTCAATGTAACAACTCTGGCAACTCCTCTTGGAACTTATATCCTATCAGTGCGAGTGGCTGGATATCTATATGACCGTGAAGCGAAGAAGCAACAGAGTTTGCATGCTTTATTCTACGAAAAAACATCACCAAGCCTGTCGCAATACACAGAAAAAGCAGCTCTTCTATGCCATGGAGTTCAGTGCTACCGACTAACCTTTTTCATCACAGCGGCTTTAAGTTTGTTTGCTTGCTTTCTCAGTTTGATCTTAACTGCAAGAACACGTGAATTCTACAAAAAGCAGATAAGCCATCTATAACAGGTAAATCAGCAAGCTGAAGAAAACATTTAACCTCACTGCAACTCGCAAGCATTATACATAATTGTGCCTCTACTCGCTCTTTAGTCTTATCCGTCAATACTGTGCCAGCAAAGCATGGAATTAAAACTGTCTAACGTGCTGTATGAGAACTGAGTTTTGAGAGCAGATTATGACCGACGTTCAAGCAAAGCATAAAATTAGACTGTCTTCTTATACTTTATGAGAGCTGATTTCGAGGCCAGTTTATGATAGTTTTCTACAAGTTCGGGTTTTTTCTGCGCACAATTCAAAAGAGCTGAGTATAGTGAGTATGGGTAGTAGCTATATAAGTTTCTACATCGTGCTTTAAAATTCGAGGCTGCTGAGATCTCCCGTTTCACATCATATTAAGGTAAGCTGTACTCTAGTATACGATAGTCCATGCTCTGGTAATAAGTTGGACATTCCCGTGGCGCTGTTGGTGTCCAGCAAAACCGGTATGTATTTGTTCACGTCACCAATCCACACAACCTATAGCAATCCGGGTGATTCTCTTTTTTGGCATTACCTCGCCTGGGCCCTGGTTACAAAGAGCCCACGCTGGGAGGGTCAAACATCCTCAGTTGTTTCTGGGTTAATACAATGTAAGAAGCTTATGATCATCTTTGTTCTTCTCTATTCTCTCTCTCTTTGTATTTCTTACATGTAAATATGTTTTTTAACTATGTAAATTAGTCTTTTGATGTAGAAATCAGCACTGGACACATTTGCCCACTGTCCAGTCTGTTGAATCTTTGCTTCACATTAATCTAAGAATAGTGGCATGAAGGATGTAAGTAGAATGTTGGAAGGTCAGTACATGTCCATTGCCTCATAAAAGACACAGAGCTCCTAACATTCACCACCAATATGCCGAATTTTGGAACTCCAGAAAGACCAACATGTATCAAGCATAGCCGTGTAACATAACTCCACAACTACCAGTGCAGCCAGGTAACATTCGATGGCAATTGTTGAAGTAGGTTGTTACGAGACCGTTACAGTACCTACCCAACAATACATCTGGGTCAGCTAACCACCAGAGAGCAGAGGACAATGTGAGTCACAGGCATGCACGCATACCATGCAATTGGTATGAGGGCGAGTAATGCCCATGCGGACACATGCAGACGCATGCGGACACATGCATGACAATAGGGAGCCATGCAGTCCTACAGTACAGTAATGGACTGGGACCCCTCATGGAACACACAATAGTTAGAGAATTGAGAATGAATAATCATAAGAATATAGATTTGTGGGTGGATGGATCAATTTATCCTAATGACGATGACATCTCTCTGTCTGTCAGCTTCACATGGGATTTTACAAACTCCAAATTGGCCCTTATTTGGTCCAAATATCCCTCCTTTAGCTAAAGTTATCCACTTCCAAAGTGGCCTTAGAAAATGGGTCCAAAAAATGAATTTTTTTTTTCATTATAAAGGACTCCAGCCCTTCAGTTCGACTAAGGTAAAATCACAAATATACATGCATACAAACACAAGACAAGTACATTCACACTTGTGGAAGTGATACTTGAAAAAACCTAAGTATGAAAATTCCTTGCTCTCGGGTAGAGAGAGAATCTCACTATGAAGCCTTGGGTAGAGAGAGAGGGGAATAGTCACAAATTGCCAGATCTCATATTACTCTCAAAAACTCAATACAAAAGTGAAGTGAATCAATCTACAAGTAGTATCTCGAGGTAGTCCATGCTCAATTCCTACATCTGTGTTCAACAACAAGGCCAAGGCTTGATTTTTAAAATGATTTAAATTTTTTGAAAACAATTGAAGTATGTTGAAAAGCTTTTGAAGGTAATCATGCTATTGGAACTTGAAGACTTGCTCATATTAATAGGAGATTATAAAAGAATCCAAGTTTGCAAGGTTCAATCTAGGGGTGAAAAATTTCTCCAAATGCCTTAGCTACAAAAGCCTAGTTAGTGCATTTCATTGATGTGCATGTTGAAAAGCTTCCAATTTTTCTATATTTTTATCTTTTAGACAATTTTACAAAATTGGATATAATTTTTATATAAAAACAATTAGTGACGTCCAAAAACGTTTCACATTTGAGTTTATCATATTTCGTGACATTTTCAATAAGAGATTTTGGTCTGGTAAAAATTTCTAAAAAAAAAGTTTGTTTGTATTGGATTCCTATCCTCTTCATTCCTATTTTTCTTCTAATCTTGATCCATTCACTAACTAATGTAAATATCTGTACGGTTGCACACTCTATAGAATTACACTTTTTTTTTAACAGTCTACGGAAATACAAAACAATTCGTGACAGAGTCTTGACGACATGAAATTGTTCGACCACCTGAGCTATTCGGCAATCGCCACATTGAACATTTCGACGACTTTGACTTTTGACCACTCAACCATTCCGCCACGTCAAGTATCTGCCACCTCAAATATTTTCTATCGGGCGTCAACGACTATTCGGCAATCTTGACTGTTTGGAGCTCATAATTGGTCATCTATCACTCTCAAGTCGAGGTGATCAAAAGGCGGCTCAACCATACCATCGTCATGACCAGGCATGGTCTCCAACGGACTCAAAGAACACGACTCTATCTGCATTAAAACTGTTATCATTTGCGACTAATTAATATTCGTTCCACAAATTGAGTCGTGTATGTCCTGATTGAATGCTTATTTTATTCATGTTCAGATAGATTCAATCATGTAAATAAATTATTCGTAGATTAAACTATTCATGTGATTGATAGCATAAGTCGAAATCATTGTTCTAATCACCATTTCTAGATGCTTTACACTTCCGCACATAACATTAAATCTATAACTCAATGAATTTGTGCATGGAAATGGAATCGAGTCTTTCGATCCAGTGACTTCAAAACTGTGATCAAGTAAGACAGAATTTGATTTGTTCGAATCTGATCTGAATACGATATATGTAGTTGCACGCACTGAGAATTTTGCTCGTCTCTCACTGATATGACGCGCATTGTCTCGAATCCCAACAGTTTATACTAGAACTAAAATCACTTAGAGAACAAGCTAAAATTGCACAAGATAAAAATATTTGACAATGGTCCATCAAAAGTGAGTTGTATTTGCTTTCCATTGCTCCTTGCCACTTCACAACATCCTTGGAGTTCATAGCTTTAGCCAGGGTCACTGGTTCTTCTGGTGAAGTCCAAAATGATTGAGTTGTGTACCTCTCAGTAATTGTTTGAGTTCTTGATGGTCTTCAAACAATAGATTGACCAGGTTGTGATGGTGTTCCTTCTTGAAGGTGTCCATATCTACTCAAGCTAGCCTGGTCTGGTTTAACGACTAGTGCAGTTGGCTGCTTGGCTTTTGTAGCGGTTGCTATAGGTTCTATAGAAGAAACATCACGAGTGAAAGATTCTATGTTGTATAAAATAGAATGAAATGACACATCATCATCTGTCAATGGTTGTTTGAATTCATAAAATGTATCTTCTTTGAAGATCACATCTCTAAAAAAAAATGCTACATTGGTAGATGGATCATAAACTTTATAAGCTTTATGTTTGTCAGGATAGCCAATGAAGATGCATTTATTTGACCTCTCATCCAGTTTCTTCCTAAGCTTCTTAGGAACATGAACGAAACATATACAACCAAATATTTCAAGTGACTGACACTAGGCTTGTGTCTGTGCCAAACTTGATAAGGAGTTTTGTTGTGGATGACTTTGGTGTTGGATCTATTTAGAACATAATAGACCGTGGTAGTAGCTTCTACCCAAAATTTTGCAAGTAAGTGATATTGGTGTAGCATTGATCTGGCTAAAGTGAGAAGTGTTCGATTCTTCCATTCCGCATCTTCTGCTGAGGCATGTAGGGAGTTGCAAATTGTCTTCGAATGCCATATTCAGCTAAATAGTCTGACATCTTGTTGGAGATGTATTCACCGCCACACCATCTAGAATGCTTTCACCTTTGTAGATGTTTGGGTCTCAGCTATGGCCTTGAACTTCTTGAAGCATTCAAAGGCTTTTGATTTGTGCTTAATGAACATGACAATAGATCATCTAGAGTAATCATCTATGAAGGTGATAAAATAGATTGCAAAGTTAGCACACATCAACGCTTCACCCCAAAATGACTTAGGTATATTTTCATTCACCCTCATGGATTTAGCTCTTTCAAAAAAATCGATCCTCCTCTCTTCCACACAATGTAGCTCCCTGATCTTGATCCCATGTGCCACACAAGTCTCTTTGAACTTTGTTGATAGGTCTTCATTTTTCAACTTTAAGCACTTGATCTTCATGTTGAATTAACTCTCCACAAAATTTTTAAACTTGTGAAAAACATCAAATATAAAGTCCTCAGTCTTTAGAAGATAATTCCAACAATATCTACTAAAGTCATCAATGCAAGTCACAAACATCTTTGCTCCTCCATTACTCAAAGCACTAGTACAATGCACCCAAATGTACTAAATGAAAAGGCATTTTATATCTTGAGCTAGATCTAGAATAAGATAGAATTTGTGACTTTGACATTGAACAAAGCTCACCAACTTGCTTCTTTGCCTTAAAGCCACCATGGTTAGCAACAACATATCCATCAAGTTTGTAGAGCACACCTTGTCTCTTTCCTTGGAAAATCTAAGACTCCTTTCTTTTTTATCACGCAAGAATCACCAGAAAATTTCATTTTAAGCCCTTTGTCAACCATTTAACACACACTAAGGACATTCTTAGTAATGGAAAGTATGAACAAAACATTCTTCAAATGAACATTCCTGTTTGTAGATGAGAGAAAAATAGGAATAATACCAATGCCATTGATAACAACTTCACCATCATTGGCCATGTTGATGACCTTTTCTCTCCTTCATAAGGCACCAAAGAAGTGAAGTACTCTTTGTGACATGTCATTTGAAAGCTTGCTCCACTTTCAATCCACCATGGATAAATATCTTTATCATTTGTTAGCAAACAAGAAGACATAAAAAAAAATCACTTGAATTTTGCCTTGGTTCTCACCTTGATCTCTTTTCTTTTTGAAGCACTCACTATCAAAATGTCATTTGAATCCACAGTAGAAACATTTTAGCTTAGATATATCTTTTCTCTTGCCAACAAAAGTAGAAGGCTCACTTTGATCTTGTCCTTTACACCAGTTGCCTTTGCTCTTGCCGTTTAACTTGCCTCTTGACAACATAGCTTCCTCCTCTCTAACTTGAGATGTGGAAGTAGATCCTCCTCCTGATAGAAGCCTAAACTCCTCATTCACCTAGATTTATTGCAAGTCTTCCATACTTGGCAATGTCTTTTGAATAGCAAACCTTGAACGAGATTAGCATGATCATCCAACAAGCCATTAAGAACTACTTGAACAAGTTCTCTCTCTTTAACGCTTTCATCAATACATGCTAACTCATTACTGAATACTTTAACCCTCAAAACAAAAGCATGACAACTTTCATCCTTCTTTTTCAAGCTTTGAGAGATTTTCCTCCTAAGGGTTAGAACCCTTGATGCAGACTTGGACTCATAAATTTTCTTTGGAGATTCCCAAGCCTCACTAGATGTAGCGCAATTACCAACTTCCTTGAGAAGTTCATTAGTCACATTTATCTTGATAACATGAAAAGCTTTCTTTTCCCTTCTATCATATCTCAATTGTTCTTGAAGTGCCAAAGGTCTTTGCTCCACACCAACAACAATGTCCATCAACTCATTCATCTCAAGCAGAGACTCCATTCTCACCTTTCAAGCTGAATAGTTTCTTGAGGCAAGTCTATCATTGCTCTCCAACATGAAGCATCCATTTGTAGCCACATTGCAATGATTTGATCCGTTGGGGTGGTACATGCTTTATGGATTGATTATGAGCTCTGATACCAATCTTGTTGTTTATAGATCCCCTTTTCTATTTGAGCACTTTTGGTCCATTTTCCTTCTATATGGAGATCTACTTGGAAATCTTCTAGAAGTCAAAATTTGCCTACTTCAGCTTATTCCACATGTGTGAGCTGTCCTCTACACATGTGATATGACACCTAACCAAAGGATGTGGCTTATGCAATCAAGAGATTGATGACATGTGTCATATGTCTAGAAAACTAGTTTTTGGCCATTTTAGCCAGTAGAACTTGAAATAAATCATATGTACAACATATATGATTATGGTACATGACAAGTACACTACTTTCACATGTGGCAATAGGCTCCACACATGTGTGTTTATCTATATACAAGATGTTTGGCCTCTACCAAGCTTATTTTTGCATTTTTCACACTCCTCAAAAATCTAGCTTGGTAAATCTAGCTAGATGGAAAACATGATGATCTTGAACTTGACTCCATGGGCTGAATTGGTCTTTGCTGGTTCAAAAGGTGTGAAGATCAGCCAATGAGCTTGATGTTGATCTGAAATCACCATATCCATGATAGTGCTTCTTTGATGTTGACATCTTTGATGAGCATGAGAGCTTTGCACCATCCTAGCACCTCCAAAATTGATTCCTTCCAATTTTCATGTAGATGCTCGACCTTGAGGCTTGCTCCTTATTCATGTGCATGCTCCTTCGTGAGAAAATAAAGATTTCTTCTTGATTTATTAGGATCGCAAAGATCTAACATCATGTTACCACGATCTAGAGAATTAGACACATCCAAATTGGCAAGACTATGCATGCTATAATAACAAAGTGTGCATCATATCTTCATGCTTGTTTACCATGCTAATCTCTGATCCAATGAGGCTAAATACTTCATTATGGAGATAAGTGTCTTTAGAAGATGATTCACTTACCCTCATAAAGAGTTTACAATTTGCCTCAATACAAATTTTCAAACTATGAGTGAACAAATCACTTTTGCTCTTGCATGACTCAAGAGCATACATTTGATGAAATAACCATTTGCTTTCTAATTGATTTAAAATCAATTTCAGCCTTTTAAGAACATCATCTATGTTCTCAAGAGAGACTTCATACTCAACTAGTATGGTTTTACTCCAATTTTGAGATGCAATGATCTCACTAAAGCAAATTCATTTATCAAATGACATAAGAGAAGTAAGTATGAGATGTATACCACATGAGATATGTTTCTCTTTCCCTTGAAATGTGAGCCACATGGATTCAACCATATTTCTTGAGTTTCTTTTTGGAATCACAATTTGAGAAGGTCTCTCCTCCTCAATCCTTGGCACATTTGAACTTTGACATGACTCCTTAAGATCCTCTTCATGGTGCTCTTTTTTGATGGAAATCCGAGACCTCCATGTCTCATAATGATCACAACAAGTATGACCATTCAATATGCACTTCCTATGATTATCAAGATTACTTATGCTAGAAACATAAGTCCAAAAATCACCACAACTTGGCATGATTTTTCCAATATTGAAATCAAAAGCTATTTCCATCTCAATAAGGCTAACTACTTGCTTATGGATATAAGTGTCCACTTTGGATGCTTCACTTATTCTCCTAAAAAGTTTACAACTTGCCTTTAAGATTGAAAACTTACAATTTTCATCTTTATGAATGAACACATCATTCATGATCTTATTGAAACCAAAAAACCTGCATTATGAAGACATTTCCTTGACTTCATATCTAATGTAAGTTTACAAGGAAAACATGCTTTGCTATACTTTAAGGCATCACACTCAACTACTATTGCCTTAATCCACCTTTGAGATACAAAAAGTCTCTTCAAAGCATAATGGTTCTTCATAAGTTGACATGAGAGCATAAATGAAACTATTTTCATTTTGTGATTGCTCCTTATTCTTGATTGATTTCTCTTGGATAATAACAACAAGTTTGAACTTAACTAAGTTGCAAGCAAAATACTTTCCAAGGACACGAAATAGATCCAATTTGCTTTCATGAAACTGGCATCTACCTTTGCATCTTGAACCAAAGAATGTACTTTCAAATGAAAAATTTCAAAAGATTTGACATGTTTTGTGATGGACTCTTGAAGAAAAATCTTGCAAGTCCTTGTGAGACTCCAAGCCTCATTCACCTTTCCACAAAGAAAACACCTTTCCTTGGACTTGTCCTTCTTGTACTTGCATTTCGAACTTGAAGCTCCATCCTTCACCTCGGCCCCCTTGCTTTGGTTCTCCTTGGATGGATTGGTCTTCTTTTTGTAGCATCTTGAGAAAATATATCCTCCCTTGCCACAAAGGTTGCACTTAGGATCCTTACTTGCCTTCAATACGATGCCACCTATTGATGCCATGATAAGACAAAAACCTTGTGATATGATTCTACAAATATAATTTGTGACTTTCAAGAGACTAGATTTGAACATCTTCAATAATCTAGAATGATCTACAAAAGATCTAGCTCACAAACCTAAGAATCAATCTTCACACTAATGACTAGTCACTTGGAAACCTTGCTTTGATCACTAAGACAAAAGCACACAATCTTTGCATCAAATCACAAAAACAATCAGATCCAAACTCCTATTGGACTCATCAAATATCAATGACTCTTTCTTTTGAAAGTTGAAATGGATATGAAAAGATTTGACACCTAGATTTTTCTTTTCACTTGACCAGTTCTCTCAACACTTGAGATTCTTGAACAAAAGATGGGTTTTTTTCAAACACATGAAAATAAAACTTAATCACTTAGTTTGGACTCACTCTTGAGATTTAGAATGAATTTGATTTGATTTGACAACAAACTATACCACCAATTTTTCACAAAGCATAAAAATTAGACAACTAGAGATTCACAAAGATCTCAACCATGCATGAATACTCAAATATGGACTCCTCCTTATTCTAGACAACCAATGGGATCACAAATTGACCCTCACACTCTCACAAAGAAAGTTGAATAGAACTAATTTGAGTTTCATACATACTATGTCAATTTTTACTCAACAAATTGAATTCAATCACCTCTATTGGATTCCATCAATTACTCTACCTCTTAAGACTTGGAATGAAATTCAAAATCAAAAGTTGTGATTTTTCTCACTAAGATATTGTGCTTCAAAGAGCTAATGCCACTTACAAAGATTTGATCACTTAGGAAGAGACAAACCCTCCACCAATAACAACAAAAAATGAGCTTCTAGATCTTGCCCTCTACAAAGGAAGGAACTCCTAGAAAATTAGATCTCTCTCTACACATTTGCCATATACACCTTAATGACTCTTTTCAAACCTTACAATCACAAATTGAGTAGGGTTGAACAATGTGACCTGGATCTCAATCTCTTTTCTAGAACTCTCAATTTAAGCCAATCTATGTCAAATTCTACAAAAGATTTGCATAGATGCTCTATATGCACTAGAAACTCTCAAAGGTTTCACTTGGAGGACAGATCCAAGGATGTTTTCTAGCAAATTGATGCTTCTAAACTTGACCCTATCACTCTTGAACAAATCTAGAGTGATGGTACAATGGATTTCATCATCTCACCTTCCATATCACTCCTTAATATATGATTTTTGGCAAAATCACTCTCAGCTTCAACATGCACACAAAAAAATTAGAGATAATCAATTAATGCACCTAATTAAAGCTTAAAATTTAATTTTTTGGCTGATCTAATCCAAGAATTAATCAAATTATTAGATTCTCTAAAAAAAATACTTGATTTTGAACTAAAAATCTCTCAAATTGGGCGTGTGAGTCAAACTGTACAAATTTTTGAATTTTCTCAGTCAAAATCGGATCTGTACGGCCTCACACGTGTGAAAAGTGTTCCTACAGCCCACAACAAGTTCTGGTCCAAAAATTTTGAAGATAGCTATCAAAACCAACTCGCCACACAAAATTTGACTAGTTTCTTAAAAACTGATAATTTTGGCTTTGATTTGGATCAATCCTATCAATTTCAACTAAACCTCTTGTACTTGGCTCTGATACCATGAGGAAAAATTACAAAATGGACCAAGAGTGGATCCTAATCTGATCCTCAAGAGAATTTGGTTGTCAGATTACCTGATCTATCAATCTACTTGACATTAAGATCAATTTAGATCAATTCTAGACACAAAATCCTAACAAGAACAATCATTAATTGAAGGCAGGTGTAATCTCTGGTTTCACACGTGTGAAACACTGTTTGAGTACAGACTCCAACCTGAAAATCAAGTACACATTGATAGAACCTCAAAGCAATCAAAACAAATGTAAACAAATGGAGAGAATCACTCAAAATTGCTTCCAAATCCAAGATTGGTGTCTCACAATGATTATGGCCAAATGTGGCTCTATATATACAATAAGTGGGAGCTCATGGTACTAATCATCCCTCTGATTCCACATGTGTGAAGGTGCTTTGTCATATGATGATTCATCATGCAAAACTGACACTTGGAACAAACCTTCTATTTTAGGCACTTTTGGTCCATTTTTCTTCTATATGGAGATCTACTTGGAAATCTTCTAGAAGTCAAAATTCGCCTACTTCAGCTTATTCCACACGTGTGAGCTGTCCTCTACACATGGGATATGACACCTAACCAAAGGATGTGGCTCATGCAATCAATAGATTGATGCCATGTGTCATATGTCTAGAAAACTAGTTTTTGGCCATTTTAGCCACTAGAACTTGAATTAAATCATATGTACAACATATATGATTATGGTACATGACAAGTACACTAGTTTAACACATGGAAACAGGCTCGACACATGTGTGTTTATCTATATACAAGATTTTTGGCCTCTACCAAGTTTCTTTTTGCATTTTTCACAAGAATCAGCCAACACTTGCTGAATATAAGCTTCAAACAAGAGAAACACAATGTTAGATTATATTACATGATTGATACAAACTATAGATTCAGACTATTACTTAGATCATTTCTTTTGGCCAAAGGAATATTTTTGTAGGTGTCTAAGACAACCATGAAGGTAGTGATATAGTTAGGCATCTATGACATCCATGCTTATTTCAAAACAAATATTTTGTATGATTCGTAGGAACAAGTATCAGTAATAGAGAAAGAAATCATCAAAAAACATTCATCAATGTAACCACGTAAAGAAAATAGAGAATCTATGTATTAGTTGTTGTGATAACAACAATCAGATCACGATCCTGTGACCGAGAATGGTTCACAGTACTAATGTGCTATATGTTGTGATCTTACTATGGTGGTTACAGATTGAATAATATCTCTACTTCTTGAATTGCTTTCACTCTCTCTAATGATTTCTGATTCTACAAAGTCAGATAGTTTGATACAATGGAGTTCACAAAGGAACTCTGATTCATGCTTCCACTAATTTTTGATGAGTAATCTTTGATTCTCTTCTTTTCTTGATTGATTTATTGTATATATATGTACATGCAGTTACTGCATAGTGAACGATGATGTAGTCTATATTGAATAGAGCAGAGGAAGAGCTTCATTTTGGATGGTGATAGTTGACAACAGACATCAAGGGTGTCAGATGAGTCGAGTGGACTGTTTGTCCTTGAGTCAATGTTGATGGAGTCGAAGTCGAGTATGTTGACTCGATCTTACTCTACTTCTAAGTCGATGTATATACAGACTGTTCAACTTATGCGAGTAAGGTTGCATGTTGCAATAGAGAGAGTATATTTACATGATATAGGAGTACTCAAGAGATGAATTCAGGTGAGTAGGAGTAAAGATTAAACTCCAACATAATCTTCTCTTTCAACATGTTCCAATGCACTTAGCACTCTCTTGAAAGTCAACAATTGAATTCAATAAGAAATCACAAAGATATGGAACCTCTCAGATCTCTTTCAGCTTGCACAACACTAGCAAAATCAACACTAGAATTGATGACACTTGATCAACCTACAATATCATGAAATTTTTTACTTTCTAAGATTGAAACACACTCTTGAAAAGCCCAACAACTACACAAGAGATCCTATCAATTTTAGGGTTTTCACAACAGTACACAAATTAAATCATTCACATTCTACATGCAAAAGCTAGAAACTTGAGATAGAATCTTGAAGAATGTTCTAAAACCATTTTTATGCATCAAAACTCACCACAATCCAACAAGTAGGAGGGAAATTGGCCTACTACAAGTATTTTGACCTAAATTGAGCTTTGGATTACAAATTCCCCATTCTACACTTGAAAATGTTTCATTTTGACAAGGAATCACTCTAGCACACTCTACAATAGTAACACCTCCAAATTACTCATTATAAATGGATGCTCCTTCATATATAGAATGCAAACAAGTTGTGATACCATGTGCAAAAATAAAATCACAAAGACCTAATTATGCCCTTTGCCACTTTGGCTTAATTGGGAAGAACATCTAGCATTATTACAAATGTAAAAATCATGCATCTACTACACATAGAGGATGTAAACTCAATAAAAACTTGTCAAAATCACTTTTGCAGTCTAATTTACTATTACAGTCTATACAATAGCTATAGAAAAATAGTTTTCACACGTGGGAAGTCATACACATAAGAAAAATAGCATTCTATACACAAGAATCCACTATATCATCAGAACTATGCAAAAAATGGATGTAGAACCCAAAGAGATATCTTCCATAAGAATGAATGAGAGATGAATTTATCCCACACTTTTATGCCTATTCACAATAGCTCCTTGCCCTATTTGGATGCTCTTACACAACCTTATCTACTTGAGGAAGTTTCTAGATCTCTTCTAAACCCTAGACCTATAATGACTAGATTCAATGCATCTCTACCAACCAATTAGAGTAGGTCCAAATTAGACATTATCAACTTGCCTAAGTTGTTAAAAATAGTAAATCCACTATTCTATAGGACACTTGATCAGACAAATCTCTGTTCTACTAACAAAGTGCACATTTTACTTGAAAAAGGATGAGAAATGAACTATTCGTGTTCAACCTCAAAAGATTTGTGAAATATATCTTGTTTCAAACTCGAAAGATTTGCGAAATATATCTTGTTGAAACTTGGAAGAAGTGGCTACATCGAATTATCTTCATAATCAAATTCTAAAATCTTGAATACCGGATAAAACTCCTCATGAGATATGGTGGAAGTCGGACATTTGGATGCGCGATTTATATGAACATATCAGAGAAATTGAGGAAGAAACTCGATGAAAAGACAAAACAAGATTTTCTAGTAGGATTCGAGTTATATTCGTCATATTCTCGAGACTACATACCCGAAACTGGCAGAATAAAAGTTGTTTGAGATGTCAAATTTGATGAGTCAAAGTACATAGCAGACAGTGATTTAGTCGACTATGAAATTCTCAAAAATTATTATGAGCTACCAACAATAGAAGTAAAACAAGCAGATGATGAACGAGAATTACCAGATTCAGAGGGAGTTCAAGATCGAGTACCTGATAGACTCGAATCACCAACTTGAATTCCAGCAGACAAGGTCAAATCCGAAACTGCAGAACCGAATTTAAAACCACCTATGAAAAGATCTGATAGACAACGAAAACCACCAATAAGGTTTGGTCAGGATGTTTTAACGAATGTAGCCATCGAATTTTGTGGTTTCTCAAATGAATCTCAAACATTCGAGAAAGCTATTGATGGACCAGATAAAGATCACTTGATTCAAGCAATGGAGGACGAGATGTCATCCATGTATAAAAACTATGTATGGACACTTGCAACTATACCTGATGGAAGAAAACCAGTCAAATGCAAGTGGATCTACAAGATCAAAACATATCCTGGTGGAGAAAACATCAGATACAAAGCAAGGTTGGTTGCGAAAGGTTTTTCATAGAAATATGGAATCGACTACACTGATAATTTCTCACCGGTAGTCAAACATACATCCATTTGCTTGTTATTCACTTATGCAGTGGCTCATGATCTCAAAATCCATATTGTGGATGAGAAAATTGCCTTCTTGCATGCAGAATCAGAAGAAGATTTATTCATGGACCAACCACTTGGTTTTATAAGCCAAAAATATCTAGAATACGGATGTCACATGAATAAATGTATTCGCTTGGTCAAATTATGGAAGACTTAACTGGTATACTACTTAAATGGGGAGAGCATAGAATAGACTTGATCTAGAGAGCCATGTCGGTTAGGCAAAGACAATATAGGTTAAATTCAAAGTATTCATTATTAGTGAAAGATGAATTAGATAAATGCATAAGAGCATGTATCATATACCCTGTTCTAAGTAGTGAATGGGTATCACCTATTGTGATAGTTCCCAAAAAGAAGACAGGTAAAATTAGGGTATGTCAAGATTTTAGAAAGTTAAATGCTGCCACAACCAAAGACTATCATCCATTACCATATATAGACATGATCCTAGACCAAGTAGCCGGTCATGAATGATACAATTTTTTAGATGGTTTTTCCGGTTACAATCAAGTCTTCATTACGGAAGAAGATAGATCGAAAACAACTTTTACCACTTATTGGGGGACGTACGCTTATACACGTATGCCCTTGGGTCTATGTAATGTGCGTGCTACATTTCAGCGCATGATGACAAACATCTTTCAAAAAAATTTGAGGAGATTCTTGGAAATCTTGACTTCTGTGTTTACTCATCCACTAAAGATCATTTAGATGCATTAGAAAAGACTTTAAGACGATGTCAAGAGAGATCTCTCAAATTGCATATGTCCAAATGTTATTTTGGCATGAGAGAAGGCATTTTGTTAGGCCACAAAATTTCAAAGCATGGCATTCAAGCCGATATTGAAAAAGTTAAAATGATTTTAAAATTGGATGAACCAACTAATTTACGCGAGCTTAGGTGATTTGTAGGCCATGTAGGATACTATCATAGGACAATAAAAGAATATGCTATAGTAGTTACTCCTTTAACGAGATTATTAAAAAAATTTGTTGAATATCACTAGTCACAAGATCACCCAGACGCTTTTGAAAAATTAAAGCAGTCCCTAGTAGAAGCAACTGGAGTTAGACCTCCAGATTGGACGAAGAAATTTCATGTATATGTAGACACTTCATCATTTGCAATCGGTGTGGTGCTTAGCCAAAAGGATGATCAAAATATTGATTATCCAATATATTATGCTGGTAGACAACCAGCAGCAACCAAAAAAAAAATTCTGCTACAGAGCGGGAGGCATTAGTTCTGATCTACTCAGTTAAAAAATTTAGGCATTATCTACTAGGATACCCTTTTGTTTTCCATCTAGACCATTATGCACTAAAAAATATAGTAAATAAACCTGACCTTTCAGGAAGGATAGCTAGATGGGTTCTATTATTAGATGAATTCGATTATCAAGTAGAGTTAAGGAGGTGAAATGACCACCAAAATGCCGATTATATATCACGGCTTAGAACTAAAAATCAATTTGAACCAATATTCGATGAATTCCCAAATGAGAACATCATGTGCATTCAAGCAGAATCATCTATTTATAAAGATATTATTAATTTTTTACAGGATCAAATTTATCCTGATCATTTCAATAAACAGCTGAAGATAGTTTTTCTTGCGAAAGTAGCCCTATATGATTATAGATAAGATACTATATAAACTAGAGTTGATGATAATCTTCGCCGCTGTTTAGAACCCACCGAAATCACCACCGTAATAAGTGCACTACATGAAGAAAATTCGAGGGGCTATGCCCTTAAAAATACTACTAGAAAAATTCTAAATGCTAAGTATTGGTGGCCTACACTTTATAGAGACGTTAAACTTTTCATTCAAAAATGTGATCCATGTCAGAAGATGGGGAAACCCAGCTTCGCGACACACTAGCCACTTACACCGATCATTCCCTTAGCACCTTTTGAGAAGTAGCTGGAGGAGGCGAAGTATAAAGTCCTACCAACATGATACTAGCCTAAGCATACCATACAAAGCAACAACACAAGACAAAAGGTGGTGGATAAACCAATCCAACCAAACCTAGATCGTACTGATCTAGTTATGGATCAATCAGAGTCATGGAAAGAGGAGTCACACTAGTAGCATGTAACTACCAATCACAAAATCAAGCTTACACTAGTTAGAGCCCAACAGGTATACTTATACCCTCCAAGGCCCAAGCACCACTAATAGTGCACTGTGACACCTCACTGGACACCTCTGCAGCCTATTTGGGCCATGCCATCCAGTTTTCTAATGACTCACTGATAGACCCATACCAACATTGCCGCCATGTGTTTAGGCCTACAACCATTAATTATGACCATGTACACATAAGGGCCCCAATTCCCTTATAGTCACAGTTAACTTACGGGTTGTTGGTCTACCGGTCCCTAGCGTGGACATGCTACCTAAGACTAGTCATGGGCATGACATTCTTCCCCCCTTATTCAAGTTCTATCCTTAGAACTTAAAACTGGAAAAGTTCCTCTTTAAGCTTCCTTCATGTTCCCAGGAATCGTCATCGTCCATAGATCCCTTCCATTGAACCATATGCTCGATAACTATATGATTTCTTAATCTTTTAGTTCTTGTATCCAAGATCTTTTTGGATTCAAGACGAGATACACCTGATGATCCATCCAACAGGTCCAACTGATCTCCAGATCCAAGATGCTCTCCTTCACATAGACTCTTTTTGAGATGACTAACATGAAATATGGGATGCACTTGTGTAGTGGGTTTCTTTCCTTGCCTAATTTGAATCCAATATCTAGTCAATCTAGCATCAAAGAGACAGAGTTAGTTGTCACGCGGAGGTTCGTTCCCATGAGAGTGATAGTATAGTTCAGATTTCAACATGAATGGAGGATCTAACACTACATCCATTAACACTAAGCATTAGCACTACATCCATTAACCCTACTTCCATTAACCCTAAATCCACAACAATGATAGAAACTTACTCTTCTCTCTCACAAAAAAACATAAGAAATAGCAATCCCAATAATGATCAAATCCAACAATTAGCAAATACAAAGGAAGCATGAGAAATGGAGGAAAAGAGAGGAAGAGCAAGGAAATTCATCAATCCATTTCTAAAGAGAACCAATCTGCTTTATTGAAATGAGGAAATGAACATGAGAAACAACTCGAGTTGGTCCCTTTTTATAGTAGAGAAGAGGACCCTGGCCTTTGAATCCTATTGGTCTAGTCTTGCCTCTCTTTTTATTCAAATTTAAAAAAGTGTGGGTACCTTCAAAATTGGAGGAAAACCCAACTTTATTCACTAACTTGACATTTAGGCCCTACGACATTAAAACTCCCACAAACAGGCCTAAAGTCCTTTTATTAACATTCTAATTAATCAAATAACTATGTGATCATTGGGTTGGACTTATACACGCAGGGTGCCAAATCCCTCTCACTTATTAACTAGGGTTAGGATTGCCTTGGGTTCCGCAAACCCTCAAACAGTATCCCCCACCAAAACTGGTGGCGGTCCCACGACACCTGCAATATGCAGTTATTAGGGACTTTTATTGGCTTTGCGCCAAATCTTAATTAAATGATACTGCACCTTCTCCATAAAGTCAAGGCGTGCGGTATTGAAATCCAAGTTGTGTAGCAGGGAACAACGGAGGGCTCTGGCAATCCACTTGGCAGTTGCACCTGTTGCTTGGCATCTTGCACTGCCTTATCTACCTGACCTTGTGCGGTTGTCAGGGAGTTTTGAAGGGAGCTGATGTAGGTTTCCAAGCGGTCAGCTTGTTGTTGGGCGAATTTCTTTTCGCTTTCAGCCTTTTCTTCATATTGTTTGGCTATCTTCAACTCTCGATCTAGCTGGACAATTTTCTGGCTGATCAGAGTGTTTTCGGATCCTACATCAGAGATCCTCTGCTCCATTTTCTTCTTCTTATCCATCATAGACTGGCTTACTTGCCCAAGGCTTGAAACTAACCCTAGAGCATCACCAGAATCTACGGTCGTGGAGGTGGCAGTAGCAGGAGAACCTGATGGTACTGTCCTTGGTAGGCGTGAAATACGTGCCACAGTCTCTTCTTCTTCAAAAGTATCCTCCTCTTCAAACCCTTCAGGCACCGTGACATCGAGCTGCTTTGGTGACTTTATAGTTGTGTCGACCCGAAGTGTGGCTGGGCTTCCCTGTGTGGGTGGTTGCTGATTAGCATCTTCGACACCAACAATAGATTCATGGATATGCCTGAATCCTCTTTCAGGGGATTGCGGTTCAAAGGGCACTGGGCTCTGGGGCATTTCAGAGATTTCAGTGGCCCCAAGGGGGTCGGAATTATCGAACATATCCATGAAGAACTATGTGTTGGGTGAGGTTGCTTCGGTGTGCGGGGGTGAGGCGACCTGGACAACTGTGATGAGAATGGTAGGCCCACTGTCCTCGTATGGGAGCAGAGGCAAGGGAAGCATCAGAGGCGAGGGGAATGAGAAGTTCAGTGTGAACAACAGCAGGGGGTGGAAGCGCAGCTGACGAGGTATGCCTAGTGCGACGTCGTGACGTGGAAGGCGAGTCAGGAATTACGATCTCGCTGCGTGGACGACGACAACTATGAGAACTTGAGGCCTGATGAGATGATTCTGTCAGTGCTTCTTCGAAAATCGAAAGCACAGAATCCAGATGGAATCCATGGATTCTGTTTTCTAGGTGAGAAGTGGCTAAGAGGGACAATAAAGAGCCAGCGGCGAACTATTGCTTTGTATTGGCCTTAATAGCTCACTTGAGCTCACCAGAAACAGTCTTGAATAGTTATATGGCTCAAGAGGGGTTTGGCCAACTTAATGTGGGACTCCACTATCCTGTGAAGTGAGATGTGATGCAGTCTTTCTTGAGGTTGCCAACCATCAGGAACATTAGAGGAGTTTTGAGTTCCAAAAAGACCCTTTAAGAATTCGTGCAAGATGTAGTTTATATTATTAAAATATTATAACACTAATACTTTTGACTTGCCATAACTTTTTAATCGTAGTTCAAAAGTATGTCATCTAACATATCATTGGAAAGTCTTTGTTTCGTGCTTTCCAATGCGTTAAACTCTGCTAAATTTGGACTTACCACTAAAAAGTTATGCCATTTTTAGTGTGGAATCAAAATGTGGACTCAAAAAGTTACGTTACGTAGATTTCAAATTTGAGTGTTTTGAAGAGCCGTAAGGAATTCCAAGAATCTCACGAAGCCTGGATGGTGCTCCAAAAGGGATTGGAGGAAGGCGTTGGAGAATTGTTGCAAAACAATCTCCAAAAGTATGAACAACAACGTAGGGCCGCCGCCGAGAAGCTCTTAAAACATGGCCAAAGTCACTTGGGATCGGGAGGAAGGGGCAATCTAGAGGCCCAATTTGTAAGTGCAATATTTTTTAATATGATTCTATTTTTGTAGTGAGATTGTTAATGTTTTTTATTGCTAAACTATATTGTATTACTAAATTATGTTTTTTTGTTGAATGTAGCTTAGTGATTTTGGAAGACACATGACCGTCGCGGAGTACAAGCAAGGTTACGATCATGGATATGCCGGCCTTAAGGCTTTATGAAATTCCATGGATTGTTTCCAATCGTAAACTCTTAACGTTATAAAGCAACTAAATCACGCAAACGGGCATGAACTACATTGCCACGCGTATTTTTTATAACTCCACCACGTGGATTAAGATCATAATACACACTACACGATTCTTGGGAAGGAGCATCTTCGGAAGTTCTTCTCTCGGATGATTCACCTGAAGAAGATAACACAAGATTTTTGATTTTATCTCTTTGTTGAGGAGATAGATTCTCAAACCACTCTTGATTATATTCTTCAGGCTCTTGACAAGCTCTTCTCCTAGATGGTCTCCCACTTACCTTCCACTTGACCTACCACTTGAAGACATTGTAGTTAGAATTAAAGTAGAATCACTGTGCTACTGTACTGTGGGTCCTATCAGTTGATAAAGATTAGTTGGCCTCGCCACGAAGCAAGTTGATGGGACACACGTCCCACCAACGGCAACCTGGGTCATGCATGGGTTGCCTGAGTGAACAACTATATGTACAGTGTAATTTTGTTTTGAGAAATGCAGTTGCTATGTGAGCTTGTTGTGGAGAGTGTTTTCTGTTTGTGTTACTATGTAGCATGATCTGTGCTCCAAAGCAAATTCTAAGTTGGTATCAGAGTCGTACAGAGAGTGTACACAAAATATCATCACCGTTGAAGAGAGCTTCAAGAAGTTTGATAAGTTTAGATCAAAACTTTCTATACTTAAAGTTTGTTAACTTTAAAAATATGTATATGACTATATAAGTAGACTCTACTTTAAGGGAGAGAGTTAAAATTAAAGTGGAATCATTGTGCTACTGTACTATGGGTCATATTAGTTGATAAGGATTAGTTGGCCTCACCACGAGGCAAGTCGACGGGACACGCAGCCCGCCAACGAAACCTAGGTCATGCATGGGTTGCCTGAGTGAACAACTATATGTACAGTGTAATTTTGTTTTGAGAAATACAATTGCTATGTGAGCTTGCTGTGGAGAGTGTTTTCTGTCTGTGTTACTGTGTAGCATGATCTGTGTTCCTGTGTGAAGCAGATTCTAAGTATTGTATCAAAGAAAAACTTTAAAAGTTAGAAAGTAGTGGAGAATGGGAGTGAAAGAGTATTGAAGACTTTTAGATTAGAAGAGTAAGCAATGAATAGAAAGCAATAGATTAATAGTAAGCAAGAACAAACAAGATCAATAGAGCAAGCAAAAGCAAGAGCAAGATCACTAGCAATGACGAGCAACCAAAAGCAAGCAAGCAAGATCTATAGAGCTTAGAAAAGCAATAGCAAGCACGAGTACTAAACACTAGATTAGAAAACCTACAAAACTTGAAAGCAAAAGAAGAGGAGCAAGAATGATCGCGGAAATGCTATTTTATTGGCATTCAAGTTTTGCGTGGATTATTTATGCAGAAGTTATCCACGCGCGGATCATCCACGCGATATCCACTCATGGATGCTCCACGCGTTTTGTTTTTCCTCTCTTTGCACGTGAGAGGGCCCCCCACATGGGCTTGCATGCTTCAAATGTCATTCAAAATTCTCATAATCTTTTCTAGATTTTAAAAAGAATATTTTATTTATATTTTTTAATATGATGGAATGTAAAAAAATCAATTCAAAGATCATTATGGTAGTATTTAATTGTTAAAACTAGTTTTATATTGTTATAAATTTTATTTTTCTTTGAGATTTGACATACAAGACAAAATCATGAGATAAGAAATAGTACATATTATTATTAAACAAGTAATTTGACAAGTTTTTCAAGATTTTATGACATAATATTATGTCAAATCGGTGATGTCATAAAACATTTAGTTTATTAGTAATCTAGGTGTCATAGATTTGATATAATTTGATGACATAATTACATGGCCAAATAATTTTTTTTTGCTTTTGTCATGTGGCCTCTTAAATGGTTGCATGGGGTCATTTAGATTCATGATCAAAAGCATTTATGTTATATTGAGGACCTTGGTGATATGTGACCTATATGATAAATCTTTTTAATTGTTGGTGTGTGACCTATATAACTTTATATGAAATCATAGTAATTAGTTGAAATATCATTTAGCATTGTAATAAAGATGTTTGTCAATGGTGTGTTATCTAGTATATGATTTCTTGCATACAAAGCAACCATAGATAGAAAGGACGAATGCATGTTGCTCATCATGAGATACCATGGCACACTAGGCCAATCCAAAGAGATTTATCTTTAACTAACTCGAGCCAAGTATCAATTAATCAAATGAGTGATTGAGTGGGCAATGAATCAATTGAGTATATGACTGATTGTTTGATTTTGAAAATTCCATCTTGAAAGAAAGATCGAGTGAGATCATCATTCATCTCAGACAAGAGTTTAAACTCAAAGCTTCAAACATTGATTGCTATGTGTGTCTATTGACTGCTTCATCTTCAAGCTCTTTCATCAGTCGACGTAGACCGCCTATTGATCCATCACATGTATGTATATTGATTTATGTCATCATTTTTTTATTTGTAATAGTGATGTAATCCGATTTGCTCTTTGGATATAGTATATTGCTCTTTGGAAAGCCAAGACACCACTCCCTCACAAATGAAGGTTGAAAATGCACTAAATGTACAAAGACTATTTTGTCAATTTTTGTCACATGCTAGAATTTGTCAATTTTCACTTGAATGACATTGAAAAAATTTGTGCAATTTGCAATTGGATTATTGGACCAGTTTCAACCAGAATATGATGAGGGGATACCATGTACATGCACACAATGCAAAGGCCTTAGGATTCGGACAAGGAGGATTGTCAACAATCATATTTGGGCCAATGGAGTGCACACAGAGAATCCAAGAGTATGAGAGGTAAACTCTTTGAAGTGTTTTTTGGAAATGCTTTAATCTTTGACCCTTATGACACTTCAAGTATAGTATGTACAATAAATATTGAGCGGTAGGATGAGTGCCATGATACTTTGAAGTTAATCTCTCACTTGCTTCTAAAAGGAAAAATCCAAACAGAATATTTAGATGAAGTTAATCTCTCACTTGCTTCTAAAAGGAAAAATCCAAATAGAATGATTAGATGAAGTTAATCTCTCACTTGCTTCTAAAAGAAACAATCCAAATAGAATGATTAGATGTAGTTAATCTTGATTTCCATATTCAATCACCCATAATAGCCTCTCATTCACGTCCGAGAGAGAGAGAGAGAGAGAGAGAGAGAGAGAGAGAGAGAGAGAGAGAGAGAGAGAGAGAGAGAGAGAGATCATGAAAGAGTTAAAGGTAACCAACACTCCCAATTCTAGGAAGGTGTGTAGCCCTTGTTTTCTTTCGTTAAAGACGTGGTTCAAATGTTTTTTTGTTGGAAGATGAGTTCTACAAAAAAAGCCCCAATGTCGCAGGGAGGGAGCATGTGGTGACATTCTGGAGTAGGATATAATCGTGTGGTTCGGGAGTTTTGATTAGCACTCTATAATGTTCTCTCTTTTTTTGTCTTCATGTGTGTTTAGGGTCGATGTGGGTGGGTGTGTGTGTGCGTGCGTGCGTGTGTTTATGTATGTGTTTCATGCTACTGGTTTACAGTTTGTGCTATATATTAATTTATGTTTCATGCTTGAGAGAGAGAGAGAGAGAGAGAGAGAGAGAGAGAGAGAGAGAGAGAGAGAGAGAGAGAGAGAGAGAGAAACTGATACATCTAACATTTTCAACTTTTGCAGAAGGACCATAAGTTGGTTTCAAGAAAAAGAGTCGCAAGAGAGATCGAGAATATTATTTATAGGATAAATCACATGAATATTGATTTTGGATCATCATTGGCCCTAGATGATGCTCTTGTTGATGATGATCCCTTGCATGATATAACTAGTTTATCAATGCCTTGTGATTCAATCCATGTCTCCAAATCTCTAGAACGTTCTTACCACCCAACCACACCTATCCTAGATGTTGCACATGAGTCCTCCACGATACTCCACGTGGATTCCACAAACATGACCACCCCTTTAAAAAAGAGAACACATCTTGGACGTATTATGACTAGTTTGAAAGATAATTGCAAATTACTACGCACTGTTGATGTGTCAAAAGACATTCTAGGTTCTTTGTCTGACCTTCCTCTTCCACCTAGCTTGCAACCATTAGTAAAGACTTTTATTAGAAGTAGATATTCATGTTGGCCACTCCAATCACTATTACCATTAAATGGAATACCATTTACGTATTGGGGTCGAATGTACATGATCATGCCTAGTGAACACTTTCCTGAGGCTGTTTTGGGCCTTTTTGCATTGAGTAGTATTGAGGTCCCTTTAAATAGTGTTGTGACATTGATGCCATATGCAGGACCTCAATACAATTGGGTGATTGGCATGCTTTGTGTCGTCACCAATGGAGGATGCAAGTATATGGCTTGAATTAAAATGCTCATTTTTAGAGGAGCAACGCATGCAAAGAGGCAACATCTCAAGGGAAAATCATATATACATTGATGGACTTCCAGATGTGCATGGAAACATTGTTGCATATATAAATAGTTCCATTGGCCACCCTCTATTGATGGATTGTGATTTTGAAGAACGCACCAATGGAAAAGAAGAATATTTTACTAGGAATGTAAAGGGCAGTTATGTAATGATCTATGCCACTAGATTTATTAGGTTTGGGGAGGAATTGTTCATCAAGTATAGTTTCAACCGTCCTCCACCCAAATGTTTGCAAAAGACATTAAGTCAAATGTGAAGATTTAAATTTTGTTGATATGTAGAGATGTATAATCCATGCATCTTGATTGTATTTGGTTTGTGTCATTAAATATGTCAAATGTTAGAAGCATTATTCGTCATTTGCCTAGATTAGATGTTAGGAGCATTCTTCGTCTTTGAGTTCATTGAATGTTAACAAGTTGAAAAGAGAAATCTGTCTAATAGATACATTGTTATGTTTATACTTTTTAAACGAAGAGGTAATTTATATTCATATGCAGCATTTAGATCTATCAAGTATTGGGAGGAAATGTTTATCAAGCATTGTTTCAACCTACTTCTTGTTATTTTGATATACAGGATTCTTCATCCTCATTTAGTGTTGGAGACAATAATCCTTGTAATGGTCGACGTAGACGACAAATGCAATACAATGGTCCACATATAAAGCAATTACCTCGTCGTCTACGTCAAAGACATGATGAAAATTGATGCACGCATTAATCAAGAGACTAATGCATCTGAATCTAGCTCATCTAGATCTACTTCTTCGCAAACAATTCCAACAATGAAAATGAGCTTCCAATGAATGATGAATTTGAAGTCATGGGAGACATTTTGGATGATATGTACGAGAACAATATTGTAGCTAGATACAATGAACAAGATGAGGAGGCACTTTTGTCTAAAGAAGTCGCTTATTGACGAGTTGAAAGATTTGTGGAAGGGGATAAAAGCATATGACATTTCGCGCCCCTTACATGAGAGGGAGTTTACACTACATGCCATTGTAATGTGGACAATGCATGACTATCCAGGATTAGGTGAATGCTCAGGTAATCATTCAAGCAATGTCTATCTTGTGTACATAGGAGTTTGTTTACAGTTACATACAACTAGTAATTATTGACATTTACATGATATACTACGATGGCTATAGTTATTCTTTGACATATACTTTTTTCAATAGTGATTGATAGTGTCCATTTGTTGGGCAGGCTTTCAAACGGCTGGAAAAAATGCTTGTTTTTTGTGCGGGCCAAATATGGGAAGATACTCTTTTAGTCTCAAAAAGTGGTTTATGAAAATCATCGTAAATACTTGCATGAAGGCCATCCATTTAGAGACACTCATAGAAGAGGTTTTGGAGGAAGAGTTGAGAGAGAGATGCCTCCAAAGAGGATGTCTGTGAAAGATTGGCGAATACTATAAGAGGAATCTCAAGCAAAGCCAATCAATGGTATGAAAAGATTATCTATATTTCATCGTTTGGAATATTGGAATAACCTTTTGATTAATCACCTACTTGATCTCATGCACATGTTTAAAAATGTGGGTGAATCTATTTGGAAACACTTGATTGGTGAAAAAGATACCATTGTTGCAAGGCACGATCTAAAAGAATCAACCACCAAAAAAGAATATTGGATAAAGGATGGTGAAGATCATGCTCCAAAAGTACCTTGGACATTCACTAAGGAGGAGCTTAACCATGTGTGCTCCATTATTCATGACATTAGAACACCAACTGGTTTTGCTCATTCTCTACGGTCATCATTCACAGTGGATGGAGAGTTGCAAGGTCTCAAATCTCATGATTGGCTAAAGATGATTCAATTCATCTATCCATTGTCATTCGTGGGTGCTTGTCAAAAGATATTTGTAAGACCATATACAAACTATCAATCATTGTCAAGTATTTACATGTACTTGGTGCATTTTTTTATTTAGTATTTATTGATTGGAAATTCAAATAGACATAAAATGGATTGAATATGTTGCAGATGGATGTGTTCAAAAGAAATCCGTGAGCTGGATCTTCGCAAGAGACATGAGGATATGGTGGAGATTGTGTGCATGTTTGAGAGATATTTTTCAACTTCCATCATGGACTCACAAGTGTATTTATTGGTGCACTTGGTTGAAGAAGTTTCTATTGCTGGTCCAGTGCACACTAGGTATAAGTGCATAAATTATCTTTTGCATGTGTATTTAGTCTAAATCAATTGATACATGAACTCATTGAATAAAACACTTATTTATAACCATTTGTGACTTTTTAGGTGGATGTTCTTTATGGAAAGGTACATGAAAGTCTTAAAAGATTTTGTGCGTCAAAAAAGCAAGGCCTGAAGGTAGCATGTTAGAGGGATGGTTAGTACATGAATCTCTCTTTTATGTTACTGAAATTTTGCACCAACTACATCCATCTGGCGTGATGAGGAAGCCGAAGAGGTAACTAGTGAAAAACCTTAAGGGATGGGAAAGGTCCATAGGTTGGCACCCTTCCAACGAGAAAAAATTTCTACATTCATGCCTTATAATTGTGGAGTTATGGATAAATGGTTAGACCTATATGAAGAAGAAAAAAAAAAGAGGCCCTTGTCTAGAAAGCGCCAACGACAGAATAGAGGTAGACACATGGCCTCAAGTTCACATGATCTTGAGCCATTGCCCAAGCAATGCACTATAGAGTGGATGCATGACACACTACAAAAAGCAACAAAAGAGAGACAAAAAATATCAAACGCAGAATGGGACTTTGCAAGAGGACGCGAATGGAAGATATTATTCTTTAGATACTTTATTATTAGAACATTTTTGTTTATAACAATATTTGTTTAATCATTTTGAAACACCATGTTCATTCACAATGACTATTTATGAGATTCATGTTTGTCATGTGGCAGTGCAAAATGTATAATGCTATATGGGCTTTTGGTTTCCACTTTCGTGTTGAAAGGATTGATAACAAGAGATGCACACACTATTGTGGTGTAATAGCATCTTTCCAACAAGAAAGTCAAAGCAGTGCACAAGATTGGAATCCCATCTCAGGAGATATAGAATACGTAGGAACTATACAAAATATTTATGATGTGTCATTTGGTGGAAGTGGACGCTATTTTTTATTTGATGTGAAATGGTTCAAGGTAGTTTGTAGAGGGCCAAATGCAACCGCAATATCGGATCCAAGTGGATTTCTTGCGATTGATTCATCAAAAACATTGAGCATGGAGTCCTTTGACACATTGGTGTTGCCTCGTCACTGTGAGCAGGTGCACATTCTATGCTATAATGTTTTTCATTTTATTGCAAGTGACTTCAGTATTTGAGTTTTCGATATGTTCTAAAGTAGTGATTTTTGCAGGTGTTTTTTCAACCAGATCGACTAAAAAAGATATGGTGGTTTGTAGCTCAAGTTGAACCATGTTCACGACGAGTATTTGAGGGTGCAAGTGTTGAGAATAAATGGAAAACCTTCATTTTAACTATGAGATTGAGCTACCTAGAGATGTAGTAAATCGTCAAACCATACTTGAAGCACTCACTTCCATAGATGTTGAGAATAGAAATTCTAATAGTCAAGATGATGAAATAATTTTTGAAAGTGAGAGTAATGATGAAAATCATCTAAGAGGAGATGAATTGCAAGATGTTGTCGCTGATGAAATTGATTTTTGTAATTCGGAATAAAAATTGATTATTACAATTCTGAATGAAATTCATTCTTGCAATGCTTTCAAATGATTGTTATTTAGCCAAAATAGAGTCTCATTTATGGTCAAGTAAGTGAAAAGAATAGACATAGTTTGACTTCAATCCCATTTTTTTGGAGATAGATGTATGGCTTTATGTTCCAAGAAAATTCTCATTTTTTAACAAACGTTGCAAAGGCAGTAAATCACTAAAAACATGTGAGTTAATGAAATTACCACCACAAACTATGACAAATTCAAGTGTTTCATCATAGTCAATCCTCTTGAATTGAGCATATCCCTCGGCAACTAGTCTTGTTTTATAATTGTTCACACTACCATCTTGATTAAGCTTGATCTTAAAGACCCATTTGCAAACAGTAACATTTTGTATATTTGATGGAGGATCAATAATTTTACAAGTATCTCAAACAATAAATCATATACTCACCTCACTTTTCATTACATCAAATCACTCTTTTGTTGCTACAGTTTCATTTACACTTGAAGGAACATCATCAAACTTAAGGTAGTAATAAGGGCAATAAAAATTAAACAATCATCAACTTGTAATTGCTTCTCTCTTCCTTGTATTTGAGCCGTGATGGTTGCATTTGGGCTCTGATACCATGTTAAAATCAAAGGTTATGAAACTCATTTGGATACTAAAACCTTGAAAAAGCATCAAAGGTTTCACTTATATCTAATAGATAGCAAACTAGCACACAAATCAACCTATTTTGCATCTAATTGGCAAGAGCTTTTGAACACCACAATAAAACTAGAAATAGTTGATCTTCACATCCTGTCACACATGTGGAAAGTATAATACTTTGTTCAGATTCAGATCTATTCATTAGACACAAAAAATATCACATTCATCATTCATCAATTCCTCATTAAAGAGCAAACTTGCCAAAATCACCATCTCTTGGTAATCTCTCGAAGTATGTACAAAATGAGCTCTCAATCCATATCAAATGATCTTGGATATGAGATTAGGTAGAGTGCCATTAGGGTAGACCCTAAACCCCTGGCTATCAGAGCCTTAGATCATGCATAATTACCCTCTTGGTAGCTCGAGTCAACTGTCTTATAAAAGTAGGTGGTCGCCCTCATAAAAAATCCCAATCATCCAAGAACACCATGATATAATTAACTTTAGAAAAATATTTATTTAACTAATTCCATTTCATTATGGACATGCAAAAAAAAAAAAAAAACTCATCATAATATAATTCACTTTAGAAAAAAAAATATATAGCCTAATTATGATATAATTTACTTTATTTTATGACCAGTATATCATATTCAGGGATATAGTCAGTATCCCTCTAGTTTTTATGTCTAATTTATCGTTTTATGCATTTCACTGATCTTGTACATACCTTTCCACATTACAAGCAACAACTAGACATGATGTACACTAAACTTTTTGAACAATTTAAGAATTCCAATGAATGTAATGTTTGCAATTGGAGTATCAAACCAGATTTGTGTTTTTTCTTTTGGTACAAATCCCAGTAGAGTCAGATACATCGATTCCTGATATTGAGATCCCTTCGTCCTCTACTACTGAACATTCCATAAAGGATATCAGTCATTTCTTGGTTGATACTCGTGATAAAGACACTGACTATTTGAGTGTAGATACTGATATGCTGAGGAATGCTTTCATTGGTCTAATGCCAATACCGAGGAAAATATTGCTAATGTACATTCTAAATGCTTTTTTAATTCATTGAAATATTATATAAACGAAGGTGTGTATATTACAATGACATATTTATGTGTTTTTTTCGATTATCGGAAAAATGAGGTGCTTTGTCTATTGTCAATCTGAGTTCTCTGACATTGTTGATTTTGAAGCCAAAGACTTGGTGTCAGGCATTGACTATGATGCTGAGGAGGGTATTCTTACTGGTGAGGAATGTTTGTCATTGGCTATGGCAAATGTTAGTGCTCATGGACAAAGTTTATCTTCTGATGAGAAATTTATTTCATTCCAAGCCCAACTGGGATCCCCTCATCCATCGATTATGAAATTTGTTGATGACTCTTCTTCAATAGGTGGTCACAATATAGATCATCCCGATCTAGTTGCAGCAGATGATGATGAATGCATAAGTTTAAAAGTTTTACTGTATGCTTATCTGATGTATGTGTTCTGCTAAATTTTATTTATTAAAAACTCCAATTTTGTAATTGTAGAATACACTTTTGATCGATGACTTTGCTACTTGTCGAAGGGGATTTAGACAACATTCATCATCTTCCCATAGGGACAGTGACCTCAGCCACTACTTGAGGCACTTTCAGAATAATGAAATTTGTGTTGCTCATTCCAAACTCAGTCCAGTTGGAGAGACTATGATAATGGCTGTAAAAGCCTTATCTTATTATCTAGGTGGACATAAATTTGCGAAAGCAAATAAAATAGTTTTTGTGAAGAGATCATGTGTTTTGAATATATTAGGATTTGTTGATGGGAATGTACCATTAAGGAGTTCCCATTATTCATTCTATGCAATGTATATAGAATTGAGCGGTAACAAGGACAATGCACATCTTCTAGATGCATATGCAAGTAGAGAATTATTGCATGATAGCACAACAATCAGACAATATGATATATCAGATCCCTCTGAATGAAACTTTGTATATATTGAATATAGTGAATACAATTTACATTTGTAGCATGTTCGTAGCTCTAAATTTTTAGCTTCTATGCTGCTCAATAAATTTGCAAGCCTTTCTGAATTTGTCATAATTTGAAGATTTGGTGATTTGTTAAATTTGAACTCTGCAGTAGAACCACTGAAATAATTGGCAAATATAGTTTCGTTTTTCATTGGTTCCTCCATGTTGTGTATTTTTGAGAACTTTTCACACGTGTGAACCAGTTGCAAGTACAAAGGATCAAGAGAATGAATGATTGCACACTAAACTAGCTTCTATTCCAAAAACAATGTGATGGAAAACATTGGCAAGCTAGTTAGCAACAAGGCAAGAGCATTCATCACAATCTAACTATCATTACACCTCAAATAGATCAAATGGAAGCTTTACTTGAAGAAGTGTATTCTTGAGGTACAAAGCCAGCTTATTTATAATACAAGAGGCCTTCTAAAATTTGTGAAGAGAGAGAACAATCTAGATGCCACATTGCCTCTACCTCTCTACTAGATGACAAAAGTAGAAATGGATAAGACTTGAGAATCTTTCTTTTTGAGAATCCTTGACCTACAAGAGTAGCCTCACATGCTTCTTGATAGGTTCTAGACCTACATATCACTATGAAGACTAAAAAATGTAACTTGACTCTAATTGAGAAATCACTTGACTAATCTACCTCAAGTTTGGACAAACCCCAAAATTTGAATATCTAAGTTTAATACTATTTTATTTTACAATACTTTCACAATTTCAATGAAATATTACCCATGCTTGCCAATGTGACTTCTCCATCCCTTGTGATGACCAAACACTTAGACTTCCATATGTGTTTGCAAAAAATGATGTATGATCTCTAAGTATGTGCTGCACATGTCAAAATCATAATGTCAACCCTAAACTTGGAGCAAAATATATAGGTGAATTGATAGCTGCTCTAAGCATGCATACTAACCATGTAATGAGTGATGTGATCTTCTCCCCATGCTTTTGATACTACATCAACAAAATCGACACAAGTCTTTTGTAGAGCTCTCTTATTAGTATCAAAAAATTTGTCTTTTCTTAATATTTTAATCATACTGTCAAGTTTTTTGCCATACATCAACTTTCAATAATCTTGATTTGCCATTCACTCCTAAGTCCTCAGTGGCAGCAACAATTTCTTTCCAGATTGAGTGTTGAATGTTTGATGCCTTACCAGTATGGTTTGATAGGAATCAACGTGCTTTTGCTCCTCCAATGCTTGGCATAGTCGGCATATTTCCTAACTTTTCAGAAAACTTTTAATCTTTCTGTATTTTGACATGTCCCTTATGCAGTCCTGCTTTTGATAAAACATCTTCTAACACACAAATAGTTTCCTTCGTTACTGACGCTGGCTTATTATTCCATGTAAAAACTATATGAAGATAAACAAGCTTTTCTATTATCCTAACTTATGCATAAAGAGACATGCACATTTTTCAAGGGAATAGGCAATACTGGCTTCCAGTTTGGATCTGCATTTTCTCTAGTAATTTCTATGCCTCTAGTTACATCTTTTGCCATTTTCATGCAGTATAAACAAGGATGCTTAGATCTAGCACCGTGAGAGACATTATACATGCATTTCAATGTTTTTAAATCACCTGCGAAGTGCCATTCAACTTTGAAGTCTCCAACTCCTGGAACATTGAGAAATCCTCCTTCCATATGGTCCTTGATGATCCTAGGGTAAGATGTCCTAGAGAATATCCATGATAATATATCGTGATTCTCCTTCGGTACCTGTCCAATGAATAAAACCAACTTAGTTAATAAACTTAGGTAAGGAATAAAACTTAGTTAATAAAAAAAATAATTATCTGAAAAGCTGCCAACCACCATGTTTCATTTTCGGACTGGACACTGAATCTGAAGTCTCCTTGGTCCACTGTTTGTGATAGTGCACCATTCATGAGAGTTATACTAACTCTCTCCATCTTCTACCCTCTCACAATCTCTGACTCATCTAACTTAAGTACTATGATTATTTTATTATTCATCTTTTCTAAGGTTATATCATAAAATGCAACGGGCAAGTCAGTTGTTCAAGCTTTGAGCTTCGTGCTTTCGAGCTTCAAACATCAGGCCAGTGGGATTTATGCCAAGAAGCATTATAAACGAAGCTCCAAGAAATCACCGTTTTGCCACGAAATAGTCTTTCAAAGCTATCGGAAATGCCCTCGACCTCCACACTCGAGACCTTTATGGATATTTATGGCCCCAAGAACTCATACGCTTTGATCTACTAATCAATTAGTCTACTAGTATTTCTCTCTAATTTTCTCTCTTCAGCACATCAATCATTTATACAAAATTCGTCTATCAAAAAGATAAAAAATCATCATGAGGAGTTTCAAGAAGGCTGAACAAATGTGTAGCTCCATGGCCTGCAAATGAATCATGGCAACAATTCATGACCCTTACAATCAAGCAATGGTTGTGTAATATATTAGACAAAGGTCTAAAATTATTAGAAAAAGGCCTGCAATTATGCTTCTTAGATATTTCCTTACATACCAACTTAGACACTTCAGTAGACAATTCCATAGATTGTAGCTTAGAAGTTTCGATAATGTCTAAGACAATTGACCTTCCCAACAGTCAGGACTACAAGTTTTTTGTTGCAAACTTCATAAAACCATCATAATCACAAATGAAATAATAATTCAAGAGAACAAATGATTTTTGAAACTCGAAATCCCATTGAAATACAAAATAACTTAAATTATATTTGCACATTCTTTTTTTTAAAGTGCATTTTCTAAGGGATTTTCACTGATGCCTCTTCTCAACACTCTCGTTTTCAGCTAATGAAGTGGAAGACCCGGCTTCTTCATCAAAGTCAACTGGCATGTCTTCCTCAGAATCCGCGTCTAATGTTGACAAAAAACCTTGTAAATCAGCTTTTCTCTGTTGATGACGAGTGGATGATGATGGCTTTTCAAGTAATCCAAGTCATTCTTTCAATATAGATATTGTTGACTTTCGTAGATGATTAGTCATTGTTAATTCAAAATTAAATGCCAAAACATCTACATCCTGTAGATTCAAATCGTCGACTCTTGGTTGATTTTTTGCCAATCTCTTTCTCTTGCCCTTTGGATCTACTCGCAACATTTTGAATTCGTACCTTCCCAAAAAAGCATTCATTGAAGTGGTGCGCAACCAATGGACACGTAGTACTTTTGTTTGATTGCTATTTTGAATAAAGCCAAGTACTTTGGCAATCCAAAATGGATGTCCTTCATTGTTTTTGGAAGATAGAAGTGCAACAAGGCTTCCAATTTGGATTTCATTCAAATCACCGCACCATTTCATTTTTGCAACTTTTACACTTTGCCTATTCTTCCTTGAGCCCACATGAATTTCACGTTCCTCACCTTGCACAAGTTGCAAGAAAGTTGCAAGAAATCATTATCTCGAGGAAGATCTGAAGGTTCGATAGTTGCTGTTGATGTTCCTAATTTATGAGGTCAATAAAATTCTTCAGTTGTTGATGTATGTTCGAGATTGAACAAACTGATTTTTTGTTCCTCTAAAATGTCCATCCACCAATGCTGATCAAACTCATCAAAAAAATGATAAGTTGCTTGAATACTTGATTCCAAAAAAATTAATAAGGCAAATAGATCAATCTCACGATGTTCTCTTTGCACCTTTTGTTCTTCTAGCAAGGACTTCAAGGGAGACAACACTTGATTTGAGTCGATGGAATGTTAAGCAAAAATCGAACTCCTTCAAGAGGTAGCCACGAAATTGAATTTGAAAATAGTTTGCCCCATAATAATATAATGTCTGATTTGTTACATTTGATTTTAAACTGGTGCTGAAAGCTAATATCATTAATGTTAGCTATGCATCGCTCTGTTTCGTTGGACGTCTTAACATAATCACGAAAATCATATGTGTGTCTGATTAATGACACGTTTGGCTTTGGCACATACGATTCCTCAACAATGCTTTGAAGCACTGGTAATGAAAATGCTTTCTTGCGTCTCAACCTTTTAGAAAAGCAACTAAACATTTGATCAATTTGATCGTGGGTATGTCTTACCAACAAAAATCCTATTTTTATTTTTTTGAAATTTTTTTTCTCCACTAGCATAAACAAGTATGCCAAAAAAGTTTGGTTTTTATTTTCTCTAGCAGTGTTGTCAAGTTGCAAATAAAGTATTTTTGGAAGATTTTCACCAAATTCGCAAATCATCTTATGTACAATGGTGATCGTCAAATTTGGATCATTTCGAACATTGGGATAATTAAAAAAGACCTTGGACTCCAAAGTGCCATTGAACGCAAGTGCTCCAACGAGATGAACCTGAATAAAAACTGTCTCGTTCAAATTTTTGGGCACTCTGACAAAATGAGGCAACATTGTTTTTTTCTTATCCATGCCATCAATAACAAGGCCCAGATATTTTTGTGGACATTCCAAACATTTCTTTCGATGCTTGGCCAACTTTTGTCTTTCAACTGTTTGTTGATCTCTGTGTAGTTGAAGAGCTTTTGCAGCATCCACTAAAAATACAATGATTCACTTATTTAACAGAATAAAGATCATACCATTATTTACCTTTCTTGTCATTGGTCTTTGCAAGTTGTTTTGCAGACTTTAACAACTCGCAAGTGGAGCATACTGTCATTCATGATTTTTTGAGAATCTCTATCAATCCAAAATCTCGTTTCCAAAGTCTAAGAAAATATGAGTAACTCAAATAGGGAACATTTTTCGTTTTTGCAAACTCTTTGTACATCAAAAATATTTCTAATTTTGTAAAATTATCCGGCAAGTGAAAATATAAGGAATTAGGCAATTTCTCTCTGTGCACATCTATGAAATGCTTTAGCCAAGCAGTTGCATTTAAAGCATCTGGAGAAACAGTTCAACTCTATAAGGATCCTCGTAATGTTGGGTCTTTTTGAAGTTGTGCATGAATTCGTTGAAGCCGTGAGTTTCAGATTGCGTGAACTGCTTTGTAAGCTGTGCGACAAACCTCCAAAGCATTTAAAAAACACGAAAATGAGTTTTTGTCCGGCCTCACTGTTGCACACAAATAGTAATTTCTCTCATCCTTACTTTGTAAAAAGAAGTTTGATCTTAATTCTTCAATTTCTCTTATAATTAGCTTTTGCAAACAACAGGATAAGCATCAAATAATATTCCGTACCTTTCGAATCTCAAATTTTGTAATCAACTGTTTTTGACGATTCGTTAAATCAGGTGAGGATCTCAAGTCTCTCTTGTATTTTTCTTTTTGTTTGGAGTCTGATCTATAAATTGAACCTGTGACACTAGTAGGTGCTTGAACTGGTTGAGAAGGTGTTGGAATTTTATGACTCGGAATTCTGGCTCCAACCTCAGGATGTTCTGGACCCTCAGAAGGCTCTAAATTTTCAACGAATATAGCCCTTTTAGATTTAACACGACAAACATCACTTTGAGAAGGTCTCCTACAAACATGAGAAAAGCTTGAACGTCACGGATCTGTTGATTTACTAGAATCAGTAACTGAGTGAATTGAAGCTTTTGACTCATCACTCAATGATTCAACTTGTTCAAAAGAACAATGTTCTAATTGTGTCGAGCCTGTATCTGAAGAGGAGGACGAGGCCGAAAGATTTGATACAAGCTGAGTTACAGACGTCATTTCTTGAAAAGTACTTGCTTGAGGAATTTCAAAAGATGAACGGGTGAATGATGACGATGCCACATCATTTATGAAAACATGTTCAGATTCAGGAGTGACTTTATAAAAAGGGCTTTCATTGGAAATGTCAGATGAAGATGTTGCACTTGTTGCAACATATTGAGTTACAACTACTGGAATAGAAGAGGTAAAACTACTTGACATCGTAACCTTAAAAATTTTTTTAACTATGTACTTATGCTAAGCATAGACCCATTAAAATAGTTAACACCACACTATATGTGCTCCTCAAACTTAAGTGGAACCTATGCTGGTCATAGAACAAATAAAAAGCTATGCGAACCTTAATAGACGTATACAAAAAAAACAACTAAATGCAAATGAGCAACAAGCCTAGAAAGTAATCGGTTAATTAAAATTTCCAGTGGTTACCATGCCTTAAATACTATTTGGCAGTATCCTCAGGGTTAGGGTTAGGGTTAGGTTTAGGTTAGGACGGTCCTGGCTCAGGCTCGAGGTCGGCGTGAGGTAAGGTGAGTTGTGGCAACTCGGTCCCGAAGCAAGCTGGAGGTCTGGCATGAGGCTGGGGTCTCGAAAAAAAATTATTCAAGGACCATAACTTAATTTTTTAATGATCTTATTTTATAAGTTACTTTATAAGTAACTGTCATCTGTTGTTGCTGATTATTGGTTAAAATTGGATCAATTAAATGCCATAATCTGCATTACTATTTTTAGTAAAGCAGCTTTGAACGGTGCAGGCGTCTTTACCTTTCAAAAGTGAAATGTGCAGGCGTTGAGAGAGAGAGAGAGAGACAGAGAGAGAGAGGCTTCAGCGGGCAAAGCGTGGGAGTAAAGCTTGGAGAATTGCGGGCTATTCTTGTTACCAATGTTCCTGCAGCGTTTGCAGTGATGGTTAAGCAGCAGAAATTAATGACCCGCTGTTCTGCACGTCTCCCTCATCCGCCTGTTCCTTGAATCGTGCAATTGTCTCTTGTAGTTTCTGCTTGTAGTTTCTGCGCTCTTTCTGTGTTTGAGTACGTTAAGTACTGAATGGATGCCTTAGCTGATACAGAAATCAGCAAGTGGATTTGCAGTCTGAGAGATCCTGGTGTGAAGAATGATACCTTTTGAGTGCTTTTGAGTGGTGTTTCATTCTTCGTTGTACTGCTAGCGTTACATAAGGCTCTTATTAATGAATTGAGGAAGTACATTCAATACATTTTTTTAGCAAATGTGGGTTGTTAGTGAAAGAGAACTCCTTTGGAGCTATGATGATTTGATTTACGCAGACTACACCCGGAAGATCGACATGGCACAAACAGATTGATCCAATGGAGATTACAGCCTTCAGATTAATTGTCTTGGGTCCAGCACTCTGGCTTTTGGGTTCTATCCACAATGCATTTCAGGTTTATAAACAGGCGGATTTTAGAGTGCAAGCTTCCAAAAAGCAGTTACAATCCCATTTATCATCGGGGACACTTTGCTGCTCTCCAGCGCAATCGTTGCTTTGGAAACATTGCCACTGGAATCTCTTAAACAAGCGCAATCTCACACACTCTCTCTCTCTCTCCCTCCCTCCGCCCCCTCTAAATTTCTCTCTCTAAATTTGTCTCTAAATTTCTCTCTCTCTCTTGAATAACGTCAGATGCCCGTTATGAGATTTTGGGGAGGGCTCGGTCCCAACAAAATCTCATAATGGGCCCTCCAGGGCGCGTAATCTAATACATTATCATATAGAGGTTGACCTCCACAAGAACCATTCATTCTACCTTTAGTAGAGCTTACAAGCACCTGCTTTGCCGGATGTTAGTAGTTTGGCCTCAATGGTGTTAGAGAGAGCCTAAGCAGTCGATGGCCAATGGTGTTAGAGAGAGCCTACGGAGTCGATGGCCAATGGTATGGAATGATAGTTATCTTGGAATACTTGAAAACTCATGAACTTGTGTCTCAATAGCTCCACTGCTGCACGGGGGTGAAGACACTAGTTATGAATTTAGTACTCCTATTTAACTTGGTGGAAAGGTCATGGGAAAGTCCACCCAAACACATGTACATTCAGCTTGCAAGCTGACGCAATGAAGTGCTAAACCTTAGAACTATTTTTCAGCTGATCAAGTAGCTCTAAAATGATAGGAAATACCATAACGTCCCATATTAGAACATTTTCACTATTATGCAGCAAGAGAAACCACATTTGCAAAGTGTAACATTTTTGGAAGTGGATAACCTAGCAGGTAGTAGAAGCAATTTTATTTCAAATACGAATTTGTGAATGTACAAGACTGAATCGGTAAAATTTTTAGATGGCTTGCTAACAAGCGACAATATAGTCGTTATGTAGGCCTGTTCCTAGCCCAAGGGACACACAAACCCTATTACTTCAATATGCATTTGCAAATGCTTATTTCCTGTCCACATAGATCAACAGGATATTTCATGTACTGCATGCCTTCAAAGCTTCTTCAGCAAGGGAACGTCTATATAATTTTATTGATGCTTTTTGTGGAGGCCTCTAAGGTGTGTGGAACAGGACCAGTAAAATTATTATGAGAGAGATCCAGAGAAGTCAAGAATGTCAAATTGCTGATAGAAGATGGAACAGTACCAGTTAAATTATTGTAAGACAGGTCCAGAGTGCCAATTATGTGGCTCAAAGCAGAACCTATATCAGCTGGCAGTGGTCCTGAAAGATGATTGTGCTGCAAGAACAACTGAAATAAATTGGGAAAGCTAGAAAGAAAACTGGAAATGATTGCACCGTGCAGCCCACTCGAATGCACATCCAAAATTCCCACATTGGAAGTGAATCTAGCTGCAGGCAATTGAGTAGCTAATGGATTGCTTGAGAGATTCAGAAAGTTCAGCTGCGGCAGAATCAACAGAGAAACAGGAATGCTACCTGTGAAATTGTTGTTATTAAGAAGAATTACAATAGCTTGGGTCAGATTCGACAGCCAAGTTGGAAATGGACCTGTGAAGCGGTTGTAATCAAGATGAAGGAAGGACAAAGTGGTCTGATCGCTGCTGGGTAATGGATCGGTGGGAGACAAATTGCTGAGCAGATTGTGCGAGAGGATGACACTGCCTAATTTCAAAAGACCAATGGGAAATCCACCAGTCAACCTGTTATTACTTGCAGTTAAGGAACCTTGCACAAGATTACCAAGTGATTGGGGTATTAATCCTGATAGAAAATTGTTGGATATATCAATCTCTACACCAGGAGACATATTTCCTAGCTCTGAGGGAATGTTTCCCGTGAGACGATTGGAATAAAGAGTAAGGGTCTGCAGAGCTTCAAGGTTTCCGAGCTCAGCAGGAATCGTTCCGTTCAAATGGTTAGTGGACAGATCAAGACCAAAGAGGTGCTGCAGACTGCCAAGCAATGGAGGGATGCTGCCAGAGAGCAGGTTCTGGTTGAGCGAGAGGCTTATAAGCGGTGCGATCGTGCCCAAAGCTGGCGGAATTTGCCCAGTCAAACGATTTTCTGAGAGCAGAAGGACCTGAAGATTGGGTAACTTGGCTAAGGTGGAGGGAATTTCCCCTGAGAAATGATTGTTGGACAGGTCTAGAATAGTTAGCGCAGATAAATCTCCCAGGAAAGGAGGAATCGGGCCGCTCAGATTGTTCGCTGTGAAACGAATAACGGATACATTCTTCCAAGCTGAAATGCATGCTGGTAACGATCCCGTGATTTGATCAGCTTCTATGTCCACCGTCTGAAGACGAGTGAGTTGACAGATCTCAGTTGGTAATGTGTGTGGCAGAAAATTGCCGAAGATGTTCAGAGTCTCCAACAACACGAGCTTTCCAATAGCTCCGGGGATTCTTCCTCCCAGACTGGTTGAGAAGAGCTGCAAGAAATTGAGATTGACGAGCCCTTCCCATGCAACTGGGATCGGAGATCCACTAAAGTTGACATTGGTAAGATCTAGAGATCGAAGCGATGTAAGGCTACCCAGAGACGCTCCTACCACACCTGAGAAATTTGGGTTTCGCACAAGAGGCTGGCCTCTTTGAGGTGGCGGAGAAAGCACGCTGAGCCTAATCACACGCCCGGATGAATCACAAACTACTCCCGTCCAGCTGCAACAATCTGTGCCGTTTACCCATGTGGCAAGAATGTTGCCAGGATCGTTGAAGCCGGCCTTGAAGATCAGCAGCGCTTCACTGTCTGCCGTGCTACATGTTGCTGCTGCATTGCAGAATCTGGCCAACAATGTTAGGATAACCCCCAGTAGTGAAACAATCCACCACCTTCTTTTTCCTCCACGTCTTGATCCTAATTGCTTCGGCATTGTTAAGAGACTTCAACAAAGAGCTAAACAAAAACAACCAATCTAAACCGTCTGCCTAGCAGCTGATTATAAAACTTAAAAGCAGATCGGAATCAGTTGCAACAATGCACTGAAGTATAGCTGTGATACTCAGATTCAAAAACCAGATTTGATATTTATATACACACAGACGCATAGAGTTATGAGCTAGCAAAATTTAAAAGGGACTGACTGATCTTGGAGCAAATGAATAATTCTTGCTTGCTCAATGCATTACTTTCTTCTTTACAGAAGCAACCAATTCTCGGCTGCCTGACGCTTGATAGTTTATCAAACCCATATATTCCAAATTTCTGCTGATTGGGTCAACTATTGCTATCTCCAATGCCAATCCAGTCGATCCTTGCAGCAACTAAGATATCGCTGTCACATTTGTGCTATGACGCAATTTAAATTTAAATTGCCGATGACGCAGCCGACACTCCGTGTGGTCACTGGTGACTGATCAGCTACGCTTAGCGGTAAATAATCGATCTTATCCCCCCCCCACCACTACCCTCACCCTCTCTCATAGTGTACAATGAGCATCCTCCTCTACCCGGAGGATGATCTTCAAGTTTCCTAAGTGTAATCCTTATTAAACTCATGCAATTTTTCTCTAGTATGTTTTGTTTTCTCTTGTATAATCACATGCATTTAGTTGGAGTTGCACATCACATGCATTTACTTGGAGTTGCACATCACATCACATGTATGTTCTACTTAAGACACTTCTTATGTATGGACATTGCAAACTAGATGATTTTATCTAAGTTTAGCCCAGAAATGAAGCATGTGGCTCCCCATTTTATCTCTCTTTCTCTCTAAAGTCAACTTAAGCTACATTTAAAACTTTAGATTTTAACATTTAGCAAAAGTTAGTGCCATGTACTAGAATTGGATGGTCCCCTCCCTAGAGCCCCACACTTTTGTTGCCTCACGACTCACGACTCGAGCAACAAGCCAACGTTGAAGAAACCTCTTCATTCAATATCCTACATATTTCAAGGCATGTGGAATTTTTTTTGCTTTCTTGCCATCAACTCAAAATTCTTGTAGATCAAAATTCTCCAACTTCTAAAGGTTGATCATGTTACTTATTATAGTTGCACCAATCTTGAATGATTTCCAAAGACTACTTTCACATGCCTCAACCTACAATCTCTCCGCATCAAAGAATTTCACTGTGAAGCATGTTCTAAATGATTTTCCCATGCCTCGGATTTTGGCTACAAGTACATCTAGATTGATTATGTGGCAATTGCTCCTAGAATCATTAATATCAAGCATTTAGAACAACCTAAAATGTTTGTAGGATATCAAATTACTTCGTTATCATTCAATTAACTATATAGATCATCAAAATAACTCAAACATAGATACTCCAACTCCGCCTTGAAATAACAATATGCCTCAAACTCAAAAATTGCTTCTCATCAATGAATGTACAAAAAGATCCTCATCAAAGTAGTAATGAATCACCTCAAATATGAGTTCTAGAATTATCCATAGTTAGGTATAGACCTAGAACCCTATCATCTAATTCCATATTCCAAAAATCATATCCATTTGGTAGGTGGATTAAGTGAAACATGTGCCCAATCACCAAATTTCCTCAAATTAAGCCTATAATATAGGGCATTGATCTAGGGGCTCAACTCGGCCACCTCCTAAGCATGTGAATGGATGCAAATCATCTTCTATTTATCACCTAACTATGTAATAAGAGCTGGGACACATGGTCAACCACAAAAAATGCCATGTGATATGATCCAAACTAGTTAGATTTTGACCATTTTCACATTTATCAACATTGGACACTAATTTTGAGGAAGATATGCCAGTCAACTCTAATGAAGAATGTGAAAGTACAGTACTTTTTAGACCATAAATGGATCTTAGAAGATCCACAAGAGTGATAATGTACTTGCTTAACAATGCATCAAAAAACTAGTCATCAAATCTTGATCTAGATTGGCAATTTGACACACAAGAAGCATTGACAATCAAAAACAAAGATCATAGACACAAATCCGAGCCCACACATGTGAAGAGCAGCATGTTGTATGGATTTTGAATAGTGTTTGAAGTACTCAAAGTGATGGTTTCATTTGGATCACAAAATCAATGTACATGGAGAGGACAAACTCAAAATTGCCAATGAGCTCCAAAACTAATCTATCTTCTCACTATGGGAGCTTGGAATACATAGCAAAACTCACTTCCTTTGTAAAGTTAGGTGAATTTCCAGCATGTAATAAGGAAGTTAACTCACTCTTTTTGCCCTAAAATGAAACCCTAGTCTATTTCCTAGAATCATGCTTGGTAGGTGCATGGTTGGTCAAAATCTCATATCAAATCAAGGTCTAGATCATATAAAGTAGGGACCTCTACCAAATAGACACAAGAACCACCTCTCTTGACTCGAGCTAACCTATAGTAGGAGTGGGTTGCCACATTGCATTTTGGCCATACATGTGTGGAACCCAATTATAGACAAAAATGTACAATATGCTTCATGGCTAGATTTGTCAATATAGGCAATTATTCACAAAGAAGACGGGTCGTCACTTCATCAGGTGAAAATGAGACTGTTCAAAATATGTAAGTTCTGAATTGTGAGGCATTATTGAAATTTCCTTAGAAAATGTACTTTGAAAAGATATTATGTGAGCATAATTTGAGCCCTTTCATATTTCTATGAGATTTGGATTCTCAAAAATCAATTGTTGTCTTGAAATGTTATTTCATTTTCATTATGATGGTTTAAGAAGTTTTAAAAAAAACTTGTAGTGATTTATTAAAAATATGTATTTTCTGGCACTTTTTTGGATATAATTTAGAGATTAACGTCTCAAAAAAAAAGTTATTACTTTGACCTAAAAATAGGCAATCTTAAAAATACCAAAAAAGGCAGTTTTAGGTCAAAGTCCCAAAATAAATCTCATCGCATTGTGTGTGCAATAGCCTATATCTCAACAATCCAGATCTAGACTATTGTGATGAAGTGGCATGAACCAAGCCTATAGAAACTCCAACAAGGTTTTATCATAATTATGTTCTACCTTTTGGATTTAAGATGTGGAAATTGGAAAAAATGGCAAATTATAGCTTGATTAAACCTTGTATACATAGGTGGTCCCACACATGTGAATAATAGACCTAGAATAGTTATGTCCTAATCATAGGAGTTAGATAGTATGTTTGATCAAGTTTCCTACAATTTAGGATCAAATTCCACAAACCATGGAAGCTGGTAATTAATCTAAGTTAGGGAGGGCTGAGAAGTACATCCTTTGTACAAGTCATTAGCGAAGATGGGACCAAGAGGTGCATTCCTCTTAGAATTCCTCTTAGATGCTAGTGAGAGGTTGAATTCTACAAACTACTCAATATGGAAAGTGAGAATGGAGTCACTCCAAATTCTCCAAGACTTCTATGATCTTGTCCTAGATGAAGAGGATGAACCTCTAAGTGGATAAGAACTGGTGAAGTACAAGAAGAGGGCAAGACTAGCATTACATTGTGAAGATGAATGTTAGTAATGATCTTCTTAAGGAAGTTGTCTCTTGTACTACAAGAAAAGAAGCTTTGGATTTATTAAAAGCAATATATGAATCCAACAACGCCTCAAGAGTGCTTATGCTAAGAAACCAAGTCCTGCAAAGCATGAGGAGAAGTGATGAGAGTGCTCAAGAGTATGTACCTAGAATCAAATCTCTTAACAAGGAACTTGCTTCAATAGGAGATAAGATTCATGATAACGAACTTGTTCAAGTGATCATAAATGGACTTGGAGATGAGTACTCCAATTTGGTCCAAAGTTTTTCCATTCAAGATAGCCAACCTTCTATTGACAAGCTACATAGCGTGCTTGTGGCCGAGGAGTGTAGAGTCCAACATCCCAAGAGATATGACAAGACTTCATATGATAAAGCAATTTTATTGGATAACTATTTTTGTAATAGTTTGAAAAATGGTGTCTTGAAAAGTCAAAACACCATTTAATGTAATGTACTTGAAATTCTTTGAGTCCACATGCTTTGTGCATGATCATTTCAATGTAAGGACCAAAGATTATCCTACTTCAATGAAAGGAATAATGGCTGTTTTTTGCTCTTCAAGTAGAGATTGTAAATTCTACATTTTTTTCACAAAAGAACTTGTCAATGGTGGAAATATGATCTTTCATGAGTAGATGTGGGGGCTGGAATACACGGCCTAAGGGGCATTTCAATGTAGCCCAGGATAATTCTAAAAAGGCGCACCTTGTAGGAAAAAGCCTCTGTAAATATTTATTTTGTAATCAATTTTGTTTAATCAATGGCCCAAGCATGGCATCTTGCATGTATAAGTCCATCTTGAAAATCTCGTCTGTAGCTAGGCCCCAATTTTGCATCCTATGAGTGTAAGTCCAACTTGTGGTGCCATTAGACATTAGGGGTCAATAAAATGGTTTTCGCAAATCTCAAGGTTTAACTTAAACCTTGACTTAAAAAAGCTAAGCAAAAGTCAAAGTCAAGTCCCCAAAAGGGAACTTGCATTGTATTTTGAGACTTGCATTATGTTATCCCATAAGTAAATGTGGAATGGAAACTCCAAAAGCTTATGTAAAAAGAAGCTCATTGTATGTAATTTCTATTCAGAATACAAGAGAATGAGATTTGACATTTTGGATCCATGCTTGCTCTATTATTGGTGTTTGGCTATTTTTAGCATAACTTTGTATTTGATGTCTTGCTTATTAAGTTATAGCTAACTTAGCCCCTAATTTAGCATGTTTGTTTCCTTTCAAACTTAATTAGTTGGTGTGGTTAGCGAGAGAGCGAGAGAGAGAGAGAGAGAGAGAGAGAGAGAGAGAGAGAGAGAGAGAGAGAGAGAGAGAGAGAGAGAGAGAGAGAGAGAGAGAGAGAGAGAGAGAGAGAGTTTGAGTGAGAAGATGAGTGTTAATGTGTATTTTTTTTGTGTTTTGTAGTTTTTTTACAATATTGCTTACAACTAGAAGTAGTTTCTTGCTCATTTTTGTTGCATAAGCATCTCCAAGGCTCCTAGGATTGAGCCCACTCCCCATACTACACACGACGTGGATAGAGCCATCTTCTTCTTGACAACATTGGCATTGTTGCCAAGGAGCCAAATGCTTTGCTAGCATTCTGTTTATGCTTCTTTTACTTGCTTTTGTTGCTAGTTTTAAGTGGCTATTTTGTAAAAAATTTCATGCATCATTTGCTTTTGTTTTATATGATTTGAGCATATGGATGTCTGGGCCTACTATTAAACTATTAATTCCCCACAAAAACAAAAACAAAAAAAAATAGTCTCTAATCTCTATTAAACCTGCTATAATAGAGCCTTCAAAAATTGTCTGTGTGAAGCTAGTAGCAATCTACCAAATAGAAAATCAGTCTTCCAAGGAGTGTTTTGAGGCCAAAATCTCAACATCCAAGTTCTCTTGTCTCACCACTGATCAAGCAGACTTTTTTGCACAATATGTCAGAGGGGCAAACTTGGGTAGGAAAATTCTAAGAAATAACAAATAAAAAGCCTCCAAAACTTGTTTGCATTTTCTAGACTTGCAAAATTTGCTATCTAGGTTTGCCCACTTCAGTTTAAGGCCATTAGTACTTGCTAAAACCATTGTCTAGAGGGCGAACCCAGACCATGAGTCTTGCTCCTAAAACTTGAGCTCAAAGTTCTAAATGTTTTTGCCTCTTCAGCCGTTCAGTCAGTATCAACATATCTTGGTTCACTTTCTTCACTAATGAAATATCTACCTAGGATAAGCACTCAGCCAAATCCGAGAACCTAGATCTCAAGAATCCATTGCTATACATTTAAAAGTGTGAAAACCCTGATTTTTTTATACTTTTGGCTTGACAACGGTACTTCTGAGTCCCCCCACCTACTAGTGATCAATTTCATATGTGTTCTACCTATTGAAGTCAAGGGGAGTGTATACCATCATATAATTCTCCAAGTGCAAGCCAAAAGTCAAATATGTACCTTCTCAGATCTGTACTAGTCTGCCAAGTAAACTTGGACTTAGTGCATTCCCAAGCTGTCAGGATTTACTCAAAATCTAGATTCACCGAGATGCATGTTGAATTCTTGACCCCTAATAAGCTTAACTTGAGGTGGGCGAACCTAAACTTCCAAAGTATTAACCGGAAAATTGCATTTTTTTTTAAAAGATATATTTTTTTTCTCCAAGTTTCTTTGGAAGATCTAGGTCCACCACTTTGAGATCTAAGAGATCTAATATAAATCTTGCATTCCCCAAGAGGAAAAATCCAGACTCCCAAGGGATCTCTCGATTTTACAATATTTTACTCCCAACACCCTGAATTCTCAAAACCATTCCAAGTTTTCAAATTTGACCATATGAGTTAACCATCAAGGATATGAACTCATCCATCCCCATACTTCACTGCCCAAATTGGTGAGTCTATAATCCTAAGTCATCAGCCACCATTAAACATTTTTTATTCTCCAAGATTGCATTCCCATATTTGAATTCTCCAATTGAAAGAAGTCTTTCTAGTTGGTGGATCCTAATTTTGAGAATATACTAAGACATCATCAGGCTATTGCTGTTGAAAATAAAAAGCCATCCATCTTGACTTTAGGGGTTGATGAAGATTTACAACGTGAATGTAGTGTTTGAACTTGCAAATGCCAAAAAGCAAGAATCACCAACAAATTCCACTTTAAGCTCTTTGTCAACCATTTAACATTCTTCTAGATGAGAGAAAAATAGGAATAGTACCAATGCCCTTGATAACTTTACCATCATTGGCCATGTTGATAACCTTCTTCTCTCCTTCATAAGGCACCAAAGAAATGAAGTACTTTTTGTTACATGTCATATGAAATCTTGCTCCACTATCAATCCACCATGGATTAATAGATCCATCATTGGTTAGCAAACAAGAAGACATCAATAAAGAAACACTTGAATTTTGCTCATAGACACCATTCTCATCAAAAAAGAAATTGTCTTGCTTCTCCCATTGATCTCTTTTCTTCTTGAAGCACTTACTAGTAAAATGTCCTTTGACTCCACAATAGAAACATTTTAGCTTACAAGAGAGAGAGAGAGAGAGAGAGAGAGAGAGAGAGAGAGAGAGAGAGAGAGAGAGAGAGAGAGAGAGAGAGAGAGAGAGAGAGAGAGAGAGAGAGAGAGAGAGAGAGAGAGAATAGGGAGAGTACATGAGGAGAGAGGCCCGTGTTCGGGGAGGGGTGCTAGGGGACAATGAGGAACAGAGAAGGGACTGTGTTAGGTCTAGATTAGAAGGTTTTTGTTTTTGTTTTTTAAGTTTAGGGCTACGAAATTTTGGCAGTGTGTTTCTCTTTTTTTAGCATTTTTTTTCTCTTATTTTTTCATTATTATTTGTAATCTATTTGGCGAGGGTAGGGTTAGGGCTAGACAAAGGTAGGGGTAGGTCAATTTTTGTTTTTTTTAAGAATGAAACTTGCGAAACTGCAAAATGACAAGACTGAAAAAATTTACACAAAACTTCACCAGTAAGAGATTGAAGTGCTTCTCTCCCAAAAAACATATTAAAACTAGATTTAGACATCCTTCACAATAATTAGCATATCTTTGTTCATTTGGCTGGAAATTAGCTTGGATTCAAGCTAAGGCAAAGATTACAATCCTATAAACTCATAGTAAAAAAAATTCGTCCAAAAATACTATAAAAAATGGAAGAAAAAAAACTACAAAAACTAGTGCTAACTGAAATTCGCACTAAAATGATCGTAACTTGGTCATTATAGCTCCAAATCAAAAAATATCAGTACCTCCAAAGAGAGAGAGAGAGAGAGAGAGAGAGAGAGAGAGAGAGAGAGAGAGAGAGAGAGAGAGAGAGAGAGAGAGAGAGAGAGAGAGAGAGAGAGAGAGAGAGAGAGAGAGAGAGAGCGAGAGAGAGAGAGAGAGAGAGAGAGAGAGAGAGAGAGAGAGAGAGAGAGAGTTACTAATATATAACAAGAAATCATACAAAAAATTATGTTTAATTGGTCAAAAGCTGAACCAAAACATTTTGAAAATTGAAAAACAAGAAATTAGTGAAGAAAAAACCACAAAACTTAAAGAAAACCACCAAATCTGATGGAGAAAAGATCCATGTTGGACCTTTTCCGTGCTTCCCTAACCGGTCAAATCTAGAGGACAAAGAAGGGATTTTGGATCTCCAACCGATCTCCAACCGGGTGAGTAGTCGAGTAGTATCGAGCTTCGATCCAATGGGAAGAGAGTTAACATAGTGATAGGAGTGGGAATGTAGGCTTGCTAAGGTCGTCAATCTTATCTTCGGATCTGATCGTGGAATACCCTAGATTTGTGTGGCGGTCATCTTCAATGATTTTTCACTTTTTGGTCTTTTCTAAGTTTGGTTTATTCGTGCTTATCTAGAAATCCTTGGCTCTAGAGCTTCTCCTCAATAGGTTGATATTCATAAGGGAGGTGAACGATGAAAAGGAATCTACCTAATGGATCCTAAGGATCACTCCAAAGGAGATTATCTAATACCTTTTTTTCTTGAGTGTGATTTTGTGAATTAGTAGGATGATAGCAAGTGCTAATGGTTATTCAAGAATGTGATAGCATGATTAACAACAACAAAACAAGCATTCATCATCCACAATCAAATTACACACACAAAAAATAAGTGCCATTTGCAAACAAGAAAGAATTTGTTAGAGGAGATATCTCTCTCTCAATCTCTATTCTTCTTAATGGAAAGTGAATACAAAATGGTGTCACATGCCTCTTTATAGACATACTAGGGTTAGGGGTTTTGGTTCACCCAAAAACCATGTGCCATAAGAACTTGACTTTATAAAAAATTTTAAACCAAATTGCATTTTAACTACTTGGGTCCTTTTTAATTTTAGGCCCATTAGAGCATTGATCTACTTCTACTTCTCGCGCCATAGGCTTGATGTACTGCCATAGGATCAGGACGAGTGTCATCAGTGCGAAGAGGAACGGTGGAGATGGATGGAAGATCAACTCTGGGGGGGGCGATGAAATGATAGGAGGCAAAGAGGCATCGTGAGATTTAACCTTCCATTAAGATTGATGAACAGAGATTGAACACAAATCAAATATTAACTAGCTCTGAAATATGAACGTATTAGATTCTTTGATCTTAAAACTCTAGTAAATCCAAAACCAGGGCTCTGATACCAATCTATTGGTGTGGATCTAGAAAGAATGACACAGCGGAAATGAAGGCCCTTATCCCATCACCAACAAGGAGGAATAACACGACGAAACACAATAATGGATCTTGGATTACTTGGAGAACAAAATAGAGTAGCTATGATTTATGATGAACATCAGTAAAGGTGTCGTAGATAACCATAAAGAGATATTGCTAAAAGATTAGGCGTTTGAGACAGTCGTGCAATTCTCTAATATTGATATTCTAAACATAAAAAAATGTGAAACAATTAGGCATCAATAATAGCCATACATTTTTTTATTTATGGAGTACTTGATAGTAACGAAGGAAGAGAGAGTTAATAAACATTCAACACGAATGCAATGAGATAGAACCATAGCGATTCTATATATTCAATGCTATAATAACAACTATTAGATCACAAGACAATCATGCTGATAAACTTGTGATCCTACTTATAGAAACAAATCAATTGCTATAGTTCTGAATACTTTTACTCTCTCTCTCTCTCTATGATCTCTAACTCTAAGGATTCAGATACAATGAAGACCATTGAATCTATGTCTGTGTATGGATGATCAATTTCGATCTGTATCTCACATCATCATTTGTCTCTAATTACTTAGTTTCTTATATAGTTGTTGGATGATCTTGTGTTATTCTAGTTTTACAATCACAAGATCATTAACAATTGTTTAATTGATCAATAGATTGGTTATTGACGGAGCATGAAGATGTAGACATGTTGTACGTGAAATCCTATGTGCTGCAGTTTGTTGCATTTTTTGCATTCTTCGGGAAACCATTTTAGTGTCTCAACCTTTGGGCTTTTGAGATATGAATAGTGTGGCGTTCCTCGCAAAAGTATTTTGGTGCTCAGTAGTTCAGAAAGTTAAGTAGGACACTTGTGCGAAAGACAGTTCATTTCTGCAGACTTTAGAAAAATGTGAATTGTGCAAAAAATTGTTCATTTCTGCAGACTTTAGAAAAATTTGAACTATGCGAAAAACAGTTTATTTCTGCAAACTGTTTGAAGAGAGTGATTTCCTTAAGTGAATCGTAGGCAGTTAGAGAGAGTAGGAGTAAGATTAGCTCCAACAAGTACGTCCATAGTATCTAGGCCTGCAGTAGTCAAAACTGTGAGGCAGCCATCAGTGCGAAGAGTTGCGTGCTCCTGCTTTGTAAGCATGGATAGGATGGTGTATTAGGAGGGTGCACAAGTGACACGAGCGGCAGGGGGTCGATGAATAGATCAGGAAGAAGTTTCTCTCTCCTCTCGACTAGGGGAAGTGGATGTTGTCGCTGATGAGGATCCGGTCTGTTGAGACGCGGATGGTGAAGTGGTGGTTCGTGAGGATGTCATGGGGCTGGATGAATGGTTGGGACTAGATGGTGGGGCAGCAATTCTGGTGAGTCTGAATCGTTGTCCAGGGGGAGCGGAGGCATTTAAAAGTCGACGTTTTGGTGCCATTTGTGCGATTAGGCGGTGATTCCAAGATAAGATGGTTGTAGGCGAGTAAAAAGACTGATGGCAAGAAAAAGGGCTAGTGGCGAGTTAGAGTGGGTAATGGGCTGAGCGTGAGTAAAAGACTAAGCGCGAGTTCGGACGAGTAAATGGAAATGGTGGAAAATGGATTCAGGAGGCTGTTGGACTGAGTAAAGAGGATGGAGGGTAGGTGAGAAAACGGAGATGGCAAGTAAAAGGAGGATGGTGAGTAAATGGCTATGTGCGTGAGTTAAAATGCAAAAAAGAGACGAAGGTGTTAAAAATAGTTAAACTGTTGAACTGTAGGATTTCTTCAAAAATAATTGAACAAAAGAAGTCGAAGATAAGTCTCACAGTTTTTGGAAAGTGCAAAAAATGCGAACTGCGACACTTAGTGTATTTCTGCATACTGTTCAAGAAATGATGTAAATCTGCATACTTGTTCTAAATGCAAGTTTTGTGGAAGTCCTTGAAGATGGCCAAGTCTTCAATGACTTCAAGTTATTAGACTTAGCATCTAAACTTAAAATTATGATTGGATTGGTTACCCTTTGATGAAGATCAGCCGAAAGTCCGTTGTAGGCGTCCTTCAAATAAATTGGTTATCTAACTTATGATTCCAAGGAGGCAACTGTGGGCTCAAATTTCCAACAGTCCCCGTTAAGTTCGGTGCCTTGGTATCTTTGTCAGGTTTAACATGTTGAAGAACTTCTAGTGCTTGATACTTGGAAGCGCTTTGATGAAGATGTCTGTGGCCATTTCTGTTGTGGAGCATTATTGAAGCTCAAATTGTCACACAGAATGGTGGTAGCATTGAACTAAGTGTGATGTAAGTTGTGAAGTAATAATGTGATCCATACAACTACTTTCAAAGCTTGGCATGCTGCGGTGTACTCTTCCACTGTCGCACTTCTGGTTTCAGGTGAGCACCTTCTACTACATATCATCCGGAGTTTAACTTCCAGATGTGGAAGTTAGAACCATGGAACTTGTCAATGATTTTAGCCTCGTTGGATGATGATGAAGAGCTACCAAGATGAGACATGATAACAATAATATAAATGGAACAAACTTAATCTCTCAGTTTATTTGAGCTATGCTCTGATACCAATCTAATGGGGCAAGGGAGATAAGAGAATACGAACGGAGAAGAGAGCAGGAATATTGCGGAATAGCTCTCCCGTTCTAATCAGCTGCTAGATCCAAAATTACAATCGATGTTTTTTGAGGATACCAAAGCACATTGCTATCCTTATTGGAAGGATGAGCTTGAAACAATCAAACCGTTTCTAAGGTTGGAGCATAAACATTATTCTCAAAGTCGTAGAATGGAGACGCTTGCGAAGATTGGAGCTGGCTACTGTCTTCATGAAGAAGACTTGGACTATGAAAATCCTCAACTTCATAGCGAAGGCATGGAGGCGTCTCGGTCGAGTAGATGCTGCTGCCTTCATGATGAGGACTCTGAATGACTGGTGGCTCCACGCTCTGACTTCTTCATCGCAACTGCGTATAAAGGGCTTTGCACTTGAGATTTCCTCATCCTCGTCAGTGGTGCTATCTGCTTCTGGACCTTGTGCTTGTAGGGCAATATCATTTACGTTATCATCTACAACGGAGATTGACTCATGCAGTTGCAAATCATGCTCGAGCAATGTCGATATAGCATTATCATCCCGGAAGCGTTCCGAAATGCAAGTAACTTCGCTGGCTTGTGAAAGGCGATCAGCATAACGAGGTGATTCCAGAAGTTGCGACAACGAAAATGGTGGGCTGTTAGATCGAAACGGATCCCTTGAAGGAGGAGAACTTGCTACCGCTTCTGTGGGCGTTGTAGCGTCCACCATAATAGCCTCCGGAACCCGACTAAGCCGCTGGCTAACAACTCTCTGCAACGAATAATCGTCTTCATTACTAGGCTGATCTATCTCCATCATTCCAAAAGCTCTCATCCAACAACTATACACAAACAAACAATACAAAACATTCTACAATTGCAGGCAGGCAGCCTAAGCATCCAACTCCGTGGGAGCGAATGAGAATGCGAATGCCGAAGAGGTGACCTTATTCCTTTCCTTTGTTGATAGGTGACCTTATTCCTTCCCTTTGTTGATCTTAATTTTTTTCTGACATACACCATCCGTGCGGAAGGTCATTGTTTCTACATGCACAAGGTCATTGTTTCTACATGCACCTTTCTAATCCCAAATAGTGCATTTAAAAAATTTGAATTTTGTTAAAAAAAAAGAGGCACTCTTATTGCGCTTTGGGAGGCACCTCCTTGTTTTTCATGGAAAAGCAAAAAATGATTTTTATGGGAAGGGGAAAAAAATTTAGGCTTCATTTTTAAAATAGAAAATATTAAAAAGTTTCATGTCATCTCATCGAATGTTTTGTACAATTTTATCCTATTGCCAAGTTCAAGCTCCTTGATCAAAGACTGGCCATGTGGCTTACTTCAGAACATAGATGTGGGATTGTGCATTATACATGTCGCGATAATATATTTTTCCTCTCTTTCACATGATGTGGCACTCTCTTTGTATTCTACATAGATGTGCCTCACTAAGTTCATATGATCTCTCTCTCTCTCTCTCTCTCTCTCTCTCTCTCTCTCTCAAGGTTTTGCGAAAAAGACGACAAAGTGTTCACTGAAGGCTTTAGTCCATTTCAGGCATTTTCAGAAATGCGACACTGCTTCGCATAAAATGAGAAAAATGTGAAAAAGGCCACACTCTGTAGAAATATGCAGGATTCCAAGTACAAACTGTCTACGTCTTCACGCTCCAATAATAACTGTTCTAATTAGTCAGTTAATCAGTTGTTAAGCGATCTTGTAAATATAAAGATAGAATAATGCAAGATCTTCTAGTTGCTATATATAAAAAAGTGTTTGAAGGAAGATGGAGATTCAAAAAGCGGATCGTAGAAAAAGATACTCAAGCATAGATTAAACAACTAGAACGGGTTTTCTACTCCTCAGAGTCAGTGATTATAGAGAGGGGGAGATAAATATTCAGAACTTTAGCAATTGATTTGATTTTGTAAGTAGGACCATGCGCTTATCAACTGTAGTGGGTTTCTTTCCTTGCCTAACCTGAATCCAAGATCTAGTCAATCTAGCATCAAGGAGACGGAGTTAGTTGTCACGCATAGATTCGTTCCCATGAGAGCAATAGTATAGTTTGGATTTCAACATGAATGGAGGATTCACATCTAACTCTAACATCCGTTAACCCTAAACATTAACACTCCGCATCCACAACAAAGATAGCTTGCTCTTTCTCTCTCTCTCTTTCTCTCTCATAAAAAGTATAATAACATGCAATCCCAATAACAATCAGAACCAACAATTAGCAAAATCCAAATAAAGCATATGGAGGAAAAGTGATAGAGAGCAAGGACATTCATCAATCCATTCCTGAAGAGAACCAATCTGTTTTATTGAAATGAGGAAATGAACATGTATAGGAACTCGAATTGGTCCCTTTTTATAGTAGAGAGGAGGACCCTGGCCTCTGAATCCTATTGGTCCATTTCTGCTTCCCTAATTATTCAAATTTAAAAAAGACTGTGAACGCGGAAATCCACTAATATTGTCCAACTGTAGCGCTGATGGATGATTGGCCAATTGGGCATATGGATTGTGATCTTGTCCATAACCAATCCCAAATCTTTCCATTTATTCCTTCTCGGCATTGGCGCATAATAGGGATCTACCCGCAATTGGCGAGGGCTGGCCACATAACTCCTAATTGATTCCGGAGTTTTCTAAAAAATGGTAACTCTCCATGTCGGCTGCTCTCCCAATGCAAGTATTTTGTCCACTTCTTTGTCGGCCTCTATCTCGGAGGTCTTGAACTTAAGGACTCATCCACCACGCGAGGACTCATGCGGATGTTGTTTTAAGAAATTCTGGATCTGTTCCTTGACGCTGATGGGCCTTCTGAATAGTGGTGTGGTCCTTCATGAGGATGGACCCGCTGGCACTACCTTTACAACTGGTGGTTGTTCTTGTATTTTTGGAGCTCCTCCTGGTCCATGCCCGAATCCAGCCATGTATCCATTGGTACATCATCTTGGCGCGTAGGGGAGAATTGTGGCATGACCAGTATGGGGATTTGTGGTCCGGCTTCCAACACCTGAGCGGTTGTTTTTTCATAGGCACTGATGGTTTCTTTAGCCTTTGCCAACTCAGTTGAAGCTACTCCTTTGAACTTGTGAAAGCGGCCTTGGAATCCTTGAAGGGCCACTTTGTACGTTTCAACTTTCTTGAACAAATACGCGATCTCCGATCGGAGTGACCGGATGATCTGGTGTTTGCGTCTGAAGATACGCATCATGCTCAAGGGTGGTCACATCCAATTCACCTTGGAGACGTGTGCGATCTTGCTCCGCCATGTACAATTGACCCTTTAGCAGTTGCACCTGTTGCTTTGCATCCTGCACGGCCTTATCCACCTGATACTGTGCGGTTGTCAGGGCATTTTGCAGGGAGCTGACGTATCCTTCGAGACGATCAGCGTGTTGTTGTGCCATCTTCTTTTCAGCTTTAGATTTGTCTTCATTCTACTTGGCGATCTTCAATTCTCTATCCAGCTGGACAATCTTCTAGTTGATGAGAGTGTTTTCTGATCCCAAATCTGAAATTCTCTGCTTCATTTCTTTTTTCTTGTCAAGCATAGACTGGTTCACTTGCGCAAGGCTTCAAACCAAACCGAGAGCATCACCAGAATCTACTGTCGTGGACGCGGCAGCAGCACTAGGACCTGATGGTACTATCCTTGGTTGGCGTGAAATAGGTGCCGGTACTTCAAAAACATCTTCTTCCTCAAAACCCTCAAGCACAGTGGCGTCGAACTGCTTCGTTGATTTCGTAGCTTGGTTGACCAAAAGTGTGGTTGGGCTGTTTTCAGCTTGAAGTTGTTGGCTTGAGTCTTCAACACCGACAATAGTGTCATGGATTTGTTCGAATCCTCTTCCAGGGGATTGGAGCTCAAAGGGTGCAGGGCTCTGCGGCATTTCAAAAACTTCAGAGGCCCCAAGGGGGTCGGAATCATCGAACATATCCATGAAATACTACATGTTTGGTGATATAGCTGTGGTGTGCGGGGGTGAGGTGGCCTTGGCAGTTGTGATGGGAATTGTAGCCCCAATAGTCAAAGACTGTCCTTGTGTGAAAATAGAGATGAGGGAAGCATCAGAGGCATGGGGAATAGGAAGTTCAATGCGAACAGCAACAGGGGGTGGAAGCGCAGCTGACGATGTATGACGTCGTGACACGGAAGGCGAGTCAGGTATGACGATCTCGCTGCATGGACGACGTCGACTATGTGAACTGGAGGCCTGGTGGGACGACTCGGTTGGTGCTTCTTCATAGACCGAAAGCACAGAATCTAGGTGGAAGTCATGGATTTTGTTTTCCAGGTGTGAGATGGCTAGAAGAGACAACAAGGAACCAGCAGCGAACTGCTGCTTAGTGTTGCTCTTAGTAGCTCATTTGAGATCACCAGAAATAGTCTTGAACCAGTTATATAGTTCAAGAGGGGCTTTGGCTATCTTGGTATAGGAGTCAACTATCCTATGAAGGATCTGTGAAGTGATACGGTCTTTCCTGAAATTGCCAACCATCAGGAAGTTATTCAGTAGTTGGGCAGCAGCGTGTATGGAAGGCTTAGTGATGGCATCCAGGAAGTATCTGTCATTGGTCCAGTGCAGATCATTGGTTAGGTCAATGTAAGGTTTTATGGCCAGTTTGGCCTGCTTATGATTGGGTGAGGTCTGTGTTCCAGATGTTATACCTATGGCAGCAAGGGCGGCCGCAGTGACACGCACCTTGTGTGTTGCTCCCTGAAAGGTGATAAAAAATTTGGATTTCTCCTCCTTCCACATACTGAAGGCAAGAGTGATGAAATCCATGTTGATTCTCCCAGAAAAAGCAATTTAGGAAGTTTGGAAGGTTTTGGTCATGGGAAAAATTTGCAAGAGCTTCGCTAGCACAAGTGAGGAATGAATCGAATTCAGCCAACTTATAGGTGAATTTGGAGGGTCCATTACACTGAATACTAGTTTGGCTGATCAGTTTTGAATCAAAATTTGCAAGCATATACAGTACTGTGAAAATAGGCTATAAAAATCTCGATGCAGGTTTCTAGGTATCTGAACCTATCAGGCAAATGTTTTACAAGGCTGGCAGAGGATGAACCTTCACCCAGGAGGGTTCTTCGCCCAGGTACTGTCATAAATGCATTTTTTCAAGATCTGAGACTATGGCCAATCTAATTTTGACATTTTAAAATCATCTTACATGTCAACGAAAGTTCAAAATGAGACTAAGGTGCTCGGCAAAGGTTTTCCAAATGGCATACTGCTGATCATTCGCCTAGCTCAACAAATGGATTTTTCCTGATCAAGAACCTTTGCCCACCTCAATTTAGAGAAATCTGGAGTGGATGTACAGTCTGAGAGCTTAGCAAAGGTTTCTAATACTTTATAGACAAAATCTAACCAAAACAGAGATTTTCTAAGTCATTTTTCATTAACAATATTGTTATTCCTTTTTCCCATGCTGATGAATTTTCTGACTTTTGCTCATCAGGCTTTTCTCAATTTTATTTATTTTTTTATTTTTACTGTCTTTTTCAAAAAAACTCTGAACAATTAAATATTGAAAACAAAAAATTGAAAACAAATAAAATTAAAAATCATTGAGATCAGGCTTGTTGAATTGGCGAAGCAGGCTGCCAAAACTTGCTTAATCGGTTGCCATTCACCAGAGTATCAAATCGTTTTCCATCCAAGTGCTCAAGAATTACTGCACCATAGTTTAGGATTTCCTTCACTTTATACGGGCTTTCACCAGTAAACTTCAATTTTCCCTTGATCAGCTTGGTTTTGTACATCAATGCAAGATCTCCTGCTTTCAGATCCTTTTTGTGCAATCGACGATAGTGCCATAACCTGCGGCTGCTAATGCATGAACTACCACCAATCGGGTTTCACATAATTTGTGCAACGCTTCATGACGGAGCTGTAAAGACTTATCATCATTTAACTATTCTGTTGCCGCTATGCGTAAAGATGGGATTAAAAATTCAATCGGCATGACAACATCTTGACCATAGACCAGTTGAAAGAGTGTTTGATTTGTACTATTTTTGTAAGCGGTTCTGAATGCTTATAATGCTGCATACAGTTTATGTTCCCAATCAAACCGACTCGCTTCAACTATCTTTGTCATAATGGTGCAGAGAATCTTATTGGAGAATTCAGCTTGGCCATTCCCTCTGGGATAGTAAGGAGTACTAAATCTATGTATCACAAAAAAATCTTCCAGTAAACACTTTATTGTTTGATTAACAAAGTGTGTACCTCGGTTACTGACAATCTCGATCGGACATCCAAATCTGATTATAATATTTTCATTGAGAAACTTGGCCGTAGATTTCGCATCAGCAACTTTGACAGCTTTGGCTTCACCCCACTTGGTTGTATAATCAGTTACTACGATAATGTATCTGGCCTGAGATCCTTGGACGGCAGGATGAATAGGACCAACATCATCCAGTCTCCATTTTTCAAACGGTGCTTGAGATAAAACCGGATGCAAGGGTTCATAATTCTGTCGAGTAGGCCGTCATGCATTAGAGGAGTTACAAACATCAAAAGGGCCGTCTAAGAAATGCCACGTAGGACAAAAAAAATGCTGGATTTTAAAACTTCGACGGACTTTTAGGTCCAGTTTAGCTTAACCTTACTAGTAATGTGTACTTAACATGACACAATTATGACGTATGCAACTGCGACTTCAAGAACCTATGATAATCATTAACTAACTTTTTCAAATTTGAAAATGAAATTGTGTCCCTCGTTTTAACTAGCAAGAGAATAAATATAGAATCTCAGGTACGCCATGGATGAATAATAGTGTCTATTTTCTTTTTGGTCTGTCAGCTGATGTTTGCGGAGATGTCTCAGTTTCATCTACACATTGTTCTCCCTACCGAGAATGCTTCGATAGCTAAAAGAGGAGTAGTGAAAGAATCCACAGTTTTTCCACTTGATATGATCGCTCACAAAATCAACCAAAGAAAGAATTATGATTTGTGGATTGACGGAAGTTTGTATCCATTGGATCCGAGCTCAATGCAAGCTCCACAATTCCAATCCATCACACAATTAATAAAGTTTTTGTGTGACGAAGAAAACGGTTTATTGGATTATTGTGAAAGATTGACGACTTATGGTGTTGCAAACTTGGTTCAGAAAATACAGAGTTTAGAATGTATGTTAAATGGTTTGCTTGCTGACTATAGAGAAAAAGAGACCGCATTATTACAAACAAAAGAAGATAATGCACGTTTACATAATATTATGTTAAATTTGAATGCAAGTAATGATCAATTCCGAGAAGTTGTTCAGACATTACGTATATCAAATGACCAGTTAAAAGAAGAAACTCGCATACTAGATAAAAAATTAAAAAAAAACAAGTGAAAAAAAATTCTAAAGGACATTGATGAGCTTTCGCTAAATGGAGGCCAATGGAGAAAAAAGATTCAAGCATTCAAGTAAGGATTTGATTTGAATTAGTTTTATTTTAGTTTTGTGAAGTAGCATGACATTTATTATGTGTCCTATTTGGGTTTCTGGATTTTCATAATCATTTGCAGATTAGCATTGGTTGCAAACGAGCATCTGAAGGACAATGACCTGATCGGAGAATCACTGAGTTCGGTATTGACAACCAAGTCCACAAAGTCTTTATTGGACAATAATCGGTATTCTTGAATCAAGTTCAAGGTCACTGAGGATTTGATGAACAAGGTCGGTAAGGTAATCGACTGAACGTTAATTCATGGAGCATGTGATTTCTCAGATATTAGCAGGGAGGCATATGCTAGTATATTTAAAATTATTAAAGAGGCTTTTGGAAAATTGCATGTAAGAAAATTTCTCATTCCTCGCCCTTTTCGAATAAGATTGGAGAGAGATGTATTGAATAAGGGTATGCAAAATGTCATTGGAATCCTTTTTCACATCAATGAGATTTACAATTCAAAGTCTGGCAATTTGTCATATAATTCTACCAACAACTTATTTGTGGATTTGAATCATTTATTGAGATTTATAGTGAAATTCTATAACATTACAAGTGTTAGTATGAGCAAACTTATTCTGGTGGTCAAGCTAGATGAAACAGAAGTTATAAAAGGACAAAAGTTGGAAAGAGTAAGTATTACTCTCATGAATGGAGCATTGAGCAATGCAACAAACTCAAAGGAATCTCAACTTTAGTGTGCAATCAGAAAACAACATATGGTGGCTAGCATGTTTTCAGGTAAAAAATGGTTGTTATTCATGTGCAATTTCCGTTGGTAATTGTTTTGAATACATAAAAACTTGTGATTCCATAAGTTGAACAGGTTATCATGGAGGATCACGATGTTCTTTCCTGGATTTTTAGCAGAACAAGTTATCCAGATATCATAAAGGATCATATGAATGGCAAAGTACTTAGTGTTCCTAAAAAAGGTGAATTTTTGGTGGAATGGCATTTAGCTGGAGACTTGAAGTCATTGAAATGTATGTTCAATGTATCTCATGGAGCAAATTCAAAACATCCATGTCTATAATGTATGAAATCATCAAATGACATTTCAAGGAATACAAGAGTTTCAAAAGATATTGAAGATCCCAACTGGAAACCAGTACTACCAATCCCTTTACAAAATGTGCATATTTGCACACTTCATGGAGAGGTGAGGATCATAGAGAAATTAATATATCTTCATATCTTGTTTGCATGGAATACTAAGCCAGAGTCAGCATCAAAACAAGCAATCGCTCGATTAGAGGAAGTGTTGTCAAAAGAAGGCCTTCATAAAGGCCATCTTAAAATACAAAAAGATGAAAAGCTTTCGGGAAAAACAGGAAACATACCCAATAAACCTAGCATAGGAGGAGTCAAAGCTCATCCATTTTTATCAAATCATTCTAAAGAGTCATCTAAGATCCAATACTCAGTTTGGAAAGATGGTATTTCTGCAATAGAAGACTTTGAAGATAAAGCAACAACAAAGGTAAAGAAGGTTGAAGTTTGGAAAAAGCTCAATAATATGATTGAAGTGCTTAGAAAAGACACAATTTCATATGCAGATGCACTTTTATTGGAGAAAACAACAGTAGAGTTTGTAGATGCAGTTCGGGTGGCTTGGGGCTCAAATCACATCACCCACTACATGGTAAGATACATTTGAACAGTGTCTTACAATTTTATTATTTAAGTATAACTTGCTTGATAGATTCTAACCAATGCATAACTCACAAGGAATGGAGAAATCACACTGGCAGGCAAGAGCAACATTTCATCGAAATATGCAACATGTTGGAACATCCTCAAAAAATAGTTACATCATTAAGCTATTCCAATGGTTTTATAGACGAGCTCAAGTTTGATACACAACAAGATCAACTGAATATCAAAGATTCAAAAAGACATGTAAATTTATAAGCTTTTTCATTTTACCTTTTGGTAGTACATTTCACTTATTGAAAATTTTATTACTCATAATCGTTTTGAGTCCACATTAAAAATGACATAACATTTTAGTGGTAATTCCAATTTTAGTAATAATTCCAATTTTAGTGGAGTTTGGTGCGTTAGAAAGCTCTCGACGAGTGCTTTCCAATGATATGTTACAAGACATACTTCCGAGCTACGGTTAAAAAGTTATGGCAAGTCAAATTAATCATAATTTTTTGAGTCCACATTAAAAATGACATAACTTTTTAGTGGTAAGTCCAATTTTAGCGGAGTTTGATCTGTTAGAAAGTGCTTGATGAGTGCTTTCCAATGATATGTTAGATGACATACTTTTGAGGTACAGCTGAAAAGTTATTGCAAGTGAAAGGTATTAGTTGAAAATAGTGTAGAATAATACAAAAGAGCATTTCTACCAAAAAAAGGTAGTGTCCTTGAAAGTATCACCAAATCATGCTTTTAGCCGGATATGTTGTTCCTAACCATGGTGGTTTGAAGGCAAAGAAGCAAGTTGGTGAGCTTTGTTCAATGTCAAAGTCACAAAGGTTTTCTATTATTCTAGATATAGATCAAGATCTAAAATGCCTTTTCATTTAGTGCATTTGAATGTGCATTGTACTAGTGAGTTGAGTAATGGAGGAGCAAAGATGTTTGTGACTTGAATTGATGACTTTAATATATATTGTTCTAAAGACTAAGGATTTCATATTTGATGTCTTTCTCAGGTCCAAGAATGTTGTGGAGAGTCAAATCAACATGAAGATCAAGTGCTTAAAGTTGTCAAATAAAGACCTATCAACAAAGTTCAAAGAGGTTTGTGTGGCACATGGGATCAAGAGAAAGCTTTCAAATTCAAAGGTTCTACATGGTGTGGAAGAGAGGAAGATCAATCTTTTTGAAAGGGCTAAATCCATGAGGGTGAATGCAAATCTTCCCAAGTCATTTTGGGGGGGTGAAGCTTTGATGTGTGCTAACTTTGTTCTCAAATGAACACTTGGATGGTAAGAGTTCATTTGAAATTTGTTTTGGCTTGGAGAATTTGAAGATCTTTGGTAGTACTTGATATGTCAACTCGTCATTTGGATTACTATTTGTTGTTTATAGTTAAGTAAAGAAAGCTTATAGGGTGTACATTCCTAAGTCAAAGAAAGTTCATATTTCTAAGGATGTTGTCTTTGAAGAGGAGAACGTGGATAAGCTTGATTTTGTTGATGTTGATCAATCTAACATTTTTTATGGTGATGAAGATGGTTCTTTGGATGGTGATTGTGGAGATGCCTCATACTAACAAAACATGAAGGCTCACCTTGATCTTGACCTTTTGACCACTTTCCTTTGCCTTTGCTCTTGAACTTGCCTTTGATGAACATAGCCTCCTCTTCATAATGTGATGTTGATGTAGATCCACCCCTTGCTTGAAGCCTAAACTCCTCATTCACAAAAATCTCTTGCAAATCCACAATTCTTGGCAAAGTCTTTTGAATAGCAAAGATTTGGACAAGATTAGCATGATCATCCAACAAGCCATTAAGTATAACTTGAACAAGTTCAATCTCAATAATGCTCTCATCAATGCATGCTAACTGTTCATTGAATGCTTTAACCCTCAAAACAAAAAAGATGAGTACTTTCTTCCTTCTTTTGCAAAAGTTTGAAAGATTTGTCTTCTTAGAGTCAATACTCTAGATGTGGACTTGGATTCATAAAGCTTCTTCAAAGCTTCCTAAGCCTCCAAAGATTTTTTGTCCATACAATAACAATACCCTACTGTACTTCCCACGTGTGGATTTAAAAATAACAAAATATGAGCATTTTACACACAAGATTGCAAGATATCATCAAGATAGTGCACCAATGGATAGATGAACCCAAGAGAACTCATGTATAAGCATTAAATGAGAGAGAGAGAGAGAGAGAGAGAGGAGTCTGTTCTCCCATGAATTTAAACTATATATAGCAAATCCATGCCTCGTTAATAAGTATGGTTTCCCTCCGAAACTCCTCTAGTTCAAAAACCCTATCATCAATATGACTAGATTCAATGCATCTAATATTCAAATTTGAATGTGTCCAAATTCGACCTAATAACTTTCCCACACTTTTCAAAAGTGGTAATTCAAATGAACTTTGACTAAAATAACTTTCATAAAGTTTATCTCTATGTCTAAAATGCATATTGGCCTAATATTAACAATTAACCAAAATATGACTAAACTTGACTAAACTAGTTGAAATTTCTCACAAATAGTACTTGTTATGTCAACTCATTTTCTAAATCCTTGAAGGGGATCTTTGTTGGCTATAGTGAAGGGAAGATTATAGAGTTTACATTTCTAACTCAAAGAAAGTTCACATTTCTATAGATGTTGTCTTTAAAGAGAAAAATGCGGATAAACTTGATGTTGTTGATGTTAATGAATCTAATATTTTTTATGGTAATAATGTTGTTAAACCACAATCAGACCACAATACAATTGCATTGATGTTGGAGGGTTTGTGGATTCCAAGGCAACCCTAACCCTAGTTAATAAGTGAGAGGGATTTGGCACCCTACGTGTGTAACTCCAACCCGATGATCACATAGTTATTTGATTAGTTACAAGTCAATAAAAGGACCTTTTTGTGGGACTTTTAATGTCGTAGGGCCTAAATGTCAAGTTAGTGAATAAAGTTGGGTTTCCCTCCAATTTGGATGGTTTCCAATCTTTTTTAAATTTGAATTAGGGAGGCAAAAATGGACCAATAGAATTCAGAGGCCAGGGTCCTCCTCTCTACTATAAAAATGGACCAACTCGAGTTCCTATACATGTTCATTTCCTCATTTTACTAAAGCAGATTGGTTTTCTTTAGGAATGGATTGATGAATGTCCTTGCTCTCTATCACCTTTTCTCCATCTCTTATGCTTTATTTGGATTTTGCTAATTGTTGGTTCTGATTGTTATTGGGATTGCATGTTATTAATGGTTCTAGATTACATTGAATGGGTGAAATGCATCAGATCTGAGTGCGAACCTGAGCTGGTTAACGAAACGCCATGATTATGTTGTTTTTGTCAAATTTACCTAAACGAATCAAACGTGAGCTGAAACGCCATAATGAGTATGCACTCTTGCAAAATGCTATGGACGATGCAATTCAAGAGGAGGATGAAGATTCAGATGATGAGCCAAATATCAATATGTTGCCTAATACAGCAGGGCGGACTACTACGACATCCACCACTATTGCATCCACGAATGTCAACGCTACTGCAGAAATGATGCTCAATGAGTTCGAGAAACTTGGGAAGAATCAGCAGAAACAGATGGAAAAGTTGCAGTCGCGATTTGATGAGAACATCAAAGCATTGGAAGATTTCCACGGAAAAGCAAACAAGGAACCTGAGAAGTTTGCGAAGACTTTTCCTAGCAAGGAAAATGTCCACTGTTCTATTTGTACAAGGAATCACATAGTGAATGAGTGTCCTCAATTGAAAAAATGAATGGAAATTAGTGTATGCCATTTGTGTAATTTCCCTGATCATGAGACTGCTTTTTGCAACTTCAATCCTCGGATACTTCACCAACAGCTTTGCATGTGGAGAAAATCACAGAGTTGCAGAATGTCCAAATAAAAAAAAAACTGTACCATTCTATCATGACTATGGTTATTGGCGTTGCTATAAAGACTGTCCAGCAAGACCGAAGCCACCACCAGCTACAACACCTGTAAATTTGATAACAATCAAGCAAGGACCAGTAGCTTAGAATAAATCAAGTGTACCATTGATGGTAGTCACCAGAGCATAGAAGCAAAAAGAACCAGTAGTGGATCCAGTACCTACTGATTCTATACCATTAACCGATATATCAAGAGCATCTGGAGTCTATTCAAATCTTCATGCAGAAAAAAGAAGATCGAGATATGAGATAGTGGATTAAACATCTGCAAGAAGAAGAGGAATTGGAAGCTGCTAAAAAAACAACCAAAGTGTGTTCTTTACCATTGCAGCCACCAAGAAATTCACGTACAGATATGAATGATCAGTTGCATCATCATGAAGAACTCTTTAAGATGACTGAACCGGAAGTGCCACAAATAGAACTGCTCATGAATATTTTATCTAGTAAGATTAATATTTCATTGGGAGAGTTCTTGAAGTTGATGCCAAAAGCAAAAGAAGTTTTAGTGCAAAAGTTAGCTCAAGTAGAACCAGAAGTCCATCAGGAGCCACTTTTTTGTGTTGGATTTGAAAAATCTAATGAAGTACTCCATGTCGGAGCCGCTTGGGAAAGTGAACAAAATAATATCACCCTACTGATACAGCATAGACAATTTCCAAAGGAAGTAGCTGTGATAGATGGCGGTTCAGGTGTTAACCTGATTTCTACAAAGCCATGTCCAAAATGGGGCCTTACAAAGATCAAGCCTGCGACTTTTGCCATTAAGCTAGCTGATCAAACGACAGTTCATCCATAAGAAAAGGTTGAAGATATACTTGTCAAAATTGTTGGAGTACAGTTTGTCATTACTTTCATAGTAATGGACTTACCAGAAGTGCAAAATATCTACCGAGTCCTATTGGGACGTCCATGGTTACGAGTTGCACAAGTAATTCATAACTGGGGTACTGGAAAAATCACTTTTGAAAATCGTAAACGTGCAGTCAAAGTTGATCCTACAACTTGGACTATCAAACCAGTGGTTCAAAAGGAGGATGATGATTCATCAACAACGGATCATACTTGTGACCATCTAGAGAAAAATTTGGGAGTTCATTACGATTCTCAAACGGATACTGTCAACTAGAATGAAGCTCTTGCAACGATTGATTGTACAGCAGGATATATGTGTCAACAAGATAATTAATCAGATTTGAGTGAGATTTCATTATTAGATCAAACTTTGGATACACCAATCATGTTTCCATTGAATGTGTTGAATGTAGTTTGGATATCAACGGAACCTATACCAGATCCAATTGAAGATGGTCTCATAACTTTGAGTCGTGCCTTCACTTGTGATGACAATGAAAAACTTACGGATGAGCAGATTCTCAATCATATGGATCCAACCAAATTTGGAGTGCGTAATGTTCCTGATGAACCAACAATAAAACCGCCCAAAGTAGTTATATTGAAGGAAGATAGGATCACAGGATCAATCACGAAGAAACAAGCCAAGCAACATTATAATACGGTCTTGAAATGGGAAAATCCCCCTCAAAAGATTGATTCAGAGAATGTGCCACCCTTACTGAATAAAGACAAAGGAAAAGTCGAGGATGATTCTACAAGTCAGAATCCTAGCAAGACATCATCGTCTCGGAATTCATCACCTCCATGATCAATTCCTGCTAAGAAGGCTAAGCGAAGATCTAAGACAAGTCCTTTCAAAGAGAAACAAGTAGATGTGGTCCAGCATGATATGCCCGAGCATTTGAAACGTTATACATTGGATGATGTGGTTATCATGTTAACTAAATCACATCGTGAACTTGAAGAACACGTGCCAGACTCAAAAGATGTTTACGATGGTCCAGCTAGGACACAACATTAGGGGAGTTTTGAGCTCCAAAAAGACCCTTTAAGAATTCGTGCAAGATGTCTTTTATATTATTAAAATATTATAACACTAATACTTTTGACTTGCCATAATCGTTTAATCATAGCTCAAAAGTATGTCATATAAGATATCATTGAAAAGTCCTAGTTGAGCGCTTTCCAATACACCAAACTTCGCAAAATTCGGACCTACCACTAAAAAGTTATGTCATTTTTAGTGTGGAATCAAAATGTGGGCTCAAAAAGTTACATTACGTAGATTTCAAATTTGAGTGTTTTGATTGGTACATGTGTAAGAAAAATTTGAGAAAAAACATAAAAAGAATCTTTACAAAGGGTCTTTTTGGAATTTAGAACTCCTCTAATGCCAATGAATCTTGCTGAACCTGGAGAACCGGAAAAAGGTGTACAAGTTGGTTCACATCTTAACCTTGAACAGTATCAAGCACTCCGCATGTTACTTACTAAATATCAAGATTCCTTTGCATGGACTTATCAAGATCTGAAGGGTATTCCGATGTCAGTTATTGAACATACCATACCTTTAGTACCTGATACAGTTCCAAAGGTTACAAAGTTCTATGGTTGTAATCCTAATGTTGCGGATCTGATAAAGAAAGAACTATAGAGATTGCTTGACGCCAATTTCATTTATGAGATTGAGCATACCGAATGGATCTCACCGATTGTCATTATTCCTAAGAAGAATGGGAAATTGAGAATTTGTGTGAATCTCAAGGCGTTGAACAAAGTGATGTGGAAGGATCACTTTTCGTTGTCTTTTACTGGAAGCATTTTGGATCGCCTTGCTGGAGCATAAGCTTATAATTTCTTGGATGGATTTAGTGGTTACAACCAAGTTAAGATTGCACCTATCGATCGCCACAAAACCACTTTTGCAACAAAATGGGACACTTATGCTTACAAAGTAATGTTGTTTGGACTCTGTAATGCACCAAGTTCATTCCGAAGAGTAATGCAATTTGCTTTTAAAGATTATCTACAGAAATTTCTTGAAATTTACTTGGATGACCTGGGAGTCCATAGTACAGATGTAGACCACCTGGATCGATTGGAAAAAGTATTTGAAAGATGTCGCAAATATCAAATTTCTCTAAATTCAGAAAAATGCCAGACATTGGTTTCCCATCGAGTTGTGCTTGGCCATGTGATATCAAGAGATGGTATTGCCACGGATTATTCTAAAATCAAGATTATTGTGGAATTGCCACCGCCAACAACAATTCGTGGAGTTATGTGTTTATGGGTCATGCGAACTACTATCGAATTTTTATTATCTTCTTTGCGGATTTATCACGACCTATATGCAAACTGACTATTGTTCCTATTTGGACAACAGAGATGTTAAAGGCCTTTGAAAAGTTAAAAGAAATATTAACTTCAGCACCAATAATGTGTTCTTCGGATTGGACGATTGAACTTCATGTTCACACAGATGTCTCGAAATATGCCATTGGATCAGTTTTGACGCAGCAAGCAAACAACTTACAGATCCGGAAAAGAATTATTCAACAAAAGAACGTGAAGTGTTAGCCATGATTTTTTATGTTCAAAATTTTTTTCACTAGCTCATGGAAACACATTTTGCATTTTATGCGGATCATCAGCCGTTACTTTACTTGGTAAAGAAGACATGCAATACTGGACATATTGCAAAATGGTTATTGTTATTGACTGAATTTGACTTTCGAATTGTGGTTCGAAAGAGGAAGCAAATTATTTAGCCGATCACGTTTCAAAATCAAATCCGCACCAGTTAATACTGAAATGGATGATAAATTACTAGATGTTGCATTGTTCTATGTAGAAGCAATACCTGAGTGGGCAGCGGATATTGTTGAAAAATGCAAAAAGAAGCTTGGTAGAGGCCAAAGTTCTTGTATATAGGATAGACACACATGTGTGGAGCTTGTTTCCACGTGTGAAACTAGTGTACTTTTCATGTACCATAATAATGTATGTTGTACATATGTTTTAATTCAAGTTCTAGTGGCTAAAATGGCCAAAAATCTAGTTTTCTAGAGATATGACACATGGCACCAATCTAATGATTGCATGAGTCAAATATTTTGAATAGGTGTCACATCCCATGTGTAGAGGACAGCTCACATGTGTGGAAATAGCTGAAGTAGGCGAGTTTTTGCTTCTAGAAGATTTCCATGAAGATCTCCATATAGTAGAAAAATAGACCAAAAGTGCCCAAAATGGAAAGTTTTGATCCAAGTGTCAAATTGCATGATGGTGACAAGGCATCCTGACACGTGTGAGACCTGATGCATGATCAGTACCTCGAGCTCCTAAAGTGTATATATAAAGGCTTATTTGGCCATAATCAATGTAAGACACCAATCTTGGTTTTGGAAGCAATTTTGAGTGATTCTCTCCATTTGTCTACATTTGTTTTGATTGTTTTGAGGTGTTATCAATGTGTACTTGATTTTTAGATTGGAGTCCGTACTCAGATAGGGTTTCACACGTGAGAAACCAGAAAGTACACCTACCTTCAATCAATGATTGTTCTTGTTACGATTTTGTGTCTAAAATTGATCTAGATTGATCTTAATATCAAGTAGATTGATGGATCAAGTAATCTGACAACCAATCCCTCTTGAGGATCAGATTAGGATCCACTCTTGGTCCTGTTTGTACTTTTTGCACATGGTATCATAGCCTAGTACAAGAGGTTTTGTTGAAATTGATAGGGTTAATCCAAATCAAAGCCAAAATTAGCAGTTTTTTGGAAACTAAACAGATTTTGTGTAGCGAGTTGGATTTGATAGCTATCCTCAAAATTTTTGGTCTAGATCTTGTTGTGGGTTGTAGGAACTCTTTTCACACGTGTGAGGCCTTTACAGCTCCGGTTTTGACAAAGAAATTTCAAAAATTTGTAGAATTTGACTCACATACCCAATTTGAGTGATTTTTGGTGCAAAATCAAGCATTTTATATAGTGAATCTAATCGCATTAGTTCTTGGATTAGATCAGTCAAAAGATTAAAATTGAAGCTTGAATTAGGTGCACTAATTGATCTTCTCTGATTTTTTGAGTGTATGTTGAGGTTGAAGAGATAGATTGCTAAAAAACATAGATTAAGGAGTAATTTTGCAAGTTTGAGACTAGAATCTTAATTTTCAACATTCTAGATTGGTTCATGAGTGATAGGATTGAGTCTATAAGCTTTCTAAATTGCTAGAAGAATTTAGGTTTTGATCTCTTAGAGAATCCATAAGAGTTTCTAGTGCTTTTTCACATTAAAAAATGGCATCAATTGGTGGTTTTCTGCTTGAAGCTAGTGAAAGACTTACATCCACTAATTATGCTACTTGGATAGTTCGAATGGAGTCTTTGCTTGTACTTCATGATCTTTATGACATAGTACTTGAGGTGGAAGTAGAACCTCAAGGAGGAGTTGAATTGGCTAAGTACAAAAAGAGATGTAGAGTTGCATTACACTGCATAAAAATGAATGTAAGTAATGAACTTTTGAAAGAAATCTCATTTTGTATCACATCCAAAGAGGCAGGGGATTCATTAAAATCCATTTATGCATCCAAGAACACTTCAAGGATACTCATGCTTAGGAATCAAATCCTTCAAAGCATGAAAGGAAGTAGTGAAAGTGCCCAAAATTATGTCTTTAGGATCAAATCTTTGAATAAGGAGTTGTCTTCTATAGATGATAAAATCAAAGATGATGAATTAGTTCAAATCATTTTGAATGGATTAGGAGATGATTATTCCAATCTTGTTCAAACCTTGGCTTTTCAAGATTCACTTCCTAGTATTGAAAAACTTTAAAGTGTGCTTGTTAGTGAGGAGAGTAGAATGTTGCATATCAAAAGTAGGATGAGTTTCTTATCTTTGAATGATGGTGATGAAAGGCTAATTTTTCTTTGAAAGACAAGAAGAAGAAGTTTCCATCCAAGAAGACTCAAGACATGGAGATGGAGAACAAAGATGGAGCATCAAGTTCCAAAGGCAAGAGCAAGAAGGACAAGTTTCTTTTGTGGAAAAAAGGAACATTTTGCATCCGAAAGATCAAACGCGTGTGATCAAAAATTCTCAAATTTCACATATATTAAATGAAAAAGAGTACAATCATTTTTCCTCATTGTCTCTAAGGACAATTTTTGTTGTGTGGTCATGAAGGAACTTTTTCCTATCATACGGATCCAAAAATCGAGTGGATCACCTTTTGCTCAAATCTATATATCATGATCGAATTGCCAAAGCAGAGGATCTCATAGGAACATTTTCTAGCACGTAATTAAACACTTTAAGAGCAACATCTCTTTTGACAAAAATGATTCTATATCTATTTTTTGGATATTTATGCCCTTGGGAAAATAAGATAGGGCCTTGATGGCCATGATTAAAGTTCCCCCATTTACAGAAAAACCTTTCATGAAGAACACAAATTTTGTTATTCAAAAAATGCTTCAAATAATGAGCCAATGAGGCATCCTTCTGTCTCCCGCCTTGTCTCTCTCTCAATCCTCCATGCCTGCTAGCAAAGGCATCAACTTCAACGATATCCTACAACACGTAATCAAGTGTTAGTCAAACTAGCAGATCAATCATTAGTTACACGTTAAATAGTAAATGATTTTTGTGAGAAGGTGTACTTACCAAATCCTCCTCGTCAGCTTGGATCATACCAGCAGCTTCTAAATTATGACTAGCAATAATGGTGGATTGTTGGTCAACTGGAATAATATATATGGGAGGTGGCGGATACTTTTTCTGAAAAGCCAAAAACTCCTCCTCACTCGACATATTAGTCTCATATGCCCTGCTCTCAAATAACATCCTTTGAAGGGCATCTGTGCCAATTGCCCATTCTACCTAGTCCTCATAGTCGATGTCGTCATCATCAAAGTCAATAAAATCATTAAATTCAGAAATCACCCTTGGCATAAGAGATAATATCTCATCTTCTCTGAGATCCATTACGTCTCCGATGTCGCTAATGGATAAAAATGCAATATCGTCCATATGGTACACAGGGAGGTCCATCAGGGTTCTGTTCTGGTCAATCTCGCTCATGGTAGATAAGGGAGAGATAGACAGAGAACGAGCCTTGGTATGATCATATTGCTGTGCTTGCCTGGCCTCCTCTACATCTCCTAGAACCTCATCAGTAATGGAAACCTCTGAAGCCACACGAGTGGTAGGGGCACGCAAACCAATCATGAACGACCCAGAAGATTCTGGCTCATCAGGGATAAGAGCAGATAAGAAAAACACGAAGGCCATATCCACCTGAACAAAGCGACATACTCGATTGTGTTTCTCACAGGGTATGACACGTTTAAACAGATCGATAAGTTTGGTAAACTTATGATCATGCCTTTGCTTCGCACTAGGCTAAGCATTAGTCAAATCTGTGAAATGCACAAATCTCAAGTCGTCTATCAGAAGGGTACCCTATTGCAAGCACTCATAAAAATCCTTGTATAGTTTAGGAAAAAATTTCCTATGCTCAATAACAAATCTCTCTATGTCAAACTGAAAATCGAAATAGGAAGAAAAATGGGCCTGTCTGTTGCTAACCTCAGCATCAACAAGGAAAAAACTAAGAGGTTTATAACAAATCGAACTAGTAGAAGAGGAGGCCATATCGATATGACATGCCGGTTAGCAAGGAAAAATATCGGAACCACACGTCAGGTGATCAGTGCAACTATGGAACTCTCTGCTGGGCGCATGGTAGCGATATTGTACGCACAGATTTGGAGCGGGTCGGTTTCCTGGACTCGATATGCGAAACTGAATTCCAGAAACAACACTCATATATATAGTCTAATACAGAGCATCTAAACTATACACGTGTCTCACACGTGTGGAAACGATGGCAAAATCATTTTGAATGACACGTGTAGACTTCGGATCTTGACACGTGTCCTCACACGGGCATGCCAACTTTATGATCGTACGACCCAGTCGTCTTGTGATGCGTGTGTAGTCTAGATGTAGCCATGTGTCCTCACACGTGCGTGCCAGCCATATGATCGTACGAACTGCTGACGTCCTGACACGTGACAACTCCGTGTGATGACACGTGTGACCACACGTGCGGGGAGGGGAGGTGTCACATCACACATGTGAATATGATGGGACGTTCTACAGGTATAAAAGGACATTTTTGGCTCATATTTCAGTTTCGAATTTCTTCATTCTCTGGCTTTTATTCATTGAGTTCTGCTCCTCGTTAGACGCATATCGCTACCATGCACCCAAGGACCCACATACCAGTACAGCTTCCCCCCTCCCACGCATCGTGGCGATATGCCATCTCTCATATTGTCATCACGCGTCTCCCCTGTCGGATATCTGCTTTTCGTTCTCGTTGGCACATCATATCGATACCCTAGTTTGAAATGGCTCATACCAAGCAAATAGGCACGCCTTACCACATTTGCCCCCCCTCCTCACCCTCCTGTACAAAGGGTAGCGGGCACTGGTAGGAGAGTAGGTCGGCCCAGAAGACCATGGTTAAGGGATATCAGGAGACTTCAGAGGACAATGAATCTTCTAATTCCCCATGCTCCTTTCTACAGGTCTGTAAGATAAGTAACAAGGTCACTCTCACATGATGTTTGCTGGAACATAACAGCCCTAGAAGCCCTCCATACTGCCTATGAGGACTTTCAAGTCAAATTCTTTGAGGACTCCACCTTTGCAAAGTGCACGCAAAGAGAGTTACCCTCATGCCTTAGGACATGCATCTTGTCATGAGGCTGAGGAGTACATACACCCCTAACTACTCAAGTAGTTCCTCTTCCATTCCCTCCATTTCATCCCACAATAACGAGGATATGAACTCGACTGTAGATAAAATAATATTGGATCTAGATTTAAGTTTAATAGTTGATTTTTATAAGGATCTTTGTGTAAGATTTCCTGTTGATCCCAAAGATTATTTTTTGGATTCTGAGAGGTATATAATTTTTCATGAGTATGTTGTCAAAGAAATTGATAAGCTAGGAGGTCAATTTTCTTTTTGTCTAAGTTCAATTAATTATGTAAATCACATAATAAAGACTTTTGTGATGCCCTGAAGGAGAAGACCTCAAATATATCAGATCCAGTTGTGGAGGCTGGTTTGATGTATTTTGTAAATAGATGTAAATCCGATGATAGTAAGGACATTGGAGTTGTGTTGTCCGTTTTTGCACACACCCTTCATAGTCCAACTAAGGCGACAAAGTATCTTCTCCATAAAACCTCGGAGACCAAAGTCTTTATTATTCCATACTGCCAAAAGTAAGTGATTACATAGAATATATTCTAGTAATATTTTTAATAGGTATTGTAATTCCTTTAGTTTAATTGATTATCTCTTGTTTGCAGTAAGCATTGGAGTATGCATATAATCTCCCTTAGGAAAGATTCAGATGGGATCATTAATCTCATCTGTTTAAAGATGAACTCCTTAAAGTCTACCCATGTCGAAATGGACGTGATGTATAGCAGAATGTTGCCATTTTTGCCAAGGTCGGATGGGGCCACTGTAAATAGCCACCTGGAGATTGTTGATGCAGAAGTAAGTATTTCTCATCAAGTATCTGATAGATAATATGATCTATTTTTTTCAGAGTGCACAACTAACCTATTATACATTTTGTGATTGAAGTCATCTCAGCAAGATGATGGACATAGCTGTGGATGGTTCTCCATCCGCATTGTACAGGACTTCTTAGAGTGGTACATCATGCAATTCGGGGCTCCATATACACAAAAGGTAAATAGACTAGCTAATGGCCTAACTAAGTTATTTTCGATTTAGTTTCTGATAAGTCAATTGACTCGGTTCTTTTGGATTTGCGATATAAATGTCGAGCATTTTCAATGAATGAGATATATGAGTTTCATCAACATATGGTGGTGAACTTATTATCTCATGCAACACCCAGTCCAGCTACAGAAACGGTTGGCCAATCAAGCCCACAACTGACACTAGTGCAGGGTGGAGATAATCCATATTACTTTGAGCTATAAATAATAGATTAAATAGAGATATAAATTTTTTATGTAATGTCCTGTGAATAATTATGGGAAAGATAGAGACAATGAGAAAAAAACATCCATTGTTAAATACAAGACACACATGTACATTCTTAGAAAATGAGAAATATATTGATATTTATGAGAGCTTTTACAAATCTTGTATCATGATTGCTCTATTGTCTGAACAATTCCGCCCAAATCTTTGCATTTGATTTTCTCTTCATGTCTTTTACGTATCTGCACAAACTTACATTTATTAGATTACAGTTACTGATCCGAATATAGACAAAAAGGATAATGAATACAAATTAATATACAAATTCATGGATTTCACAATACAATTTTCCATCCAATATAAAGCTGAAATATTCGGGGATATCTTGCTGTAAAAGTGTCAGTTCCGTTCTAATGTAGAATAAGGTCCAGTCTTGCTCAACCTCAATAGTAGTAAGTAAATCTCCATTTGCCATGATATCAATGCATATACGATCAGTGTGTCCAATGCTTTCTAGATCTTGATCTAATGGGGCCCAAGTACCATTGTGTTCTTTCCATCTCTGATAATGAAACACCATACTAAGCATTTGTTTTTCTATACTTTATCTAAATAATATGGATGAATGTTTGATTCTACAAGAAATATCTGCAGTGGATCTTATATCCCAACCTTTGTCCATGAATTTGAATAAAAAATCATTTGATAGATTTTTGCAAACAAACAATGTGGGAGTTCGATGCACTTCCGTGTTTGAAAAAGAGCTGACAAACAATGACATTGGAACAAACCAACTTAAGTGCAGATTTCTTGATCCAGTACTAGTTTTGAGTGACTTTTGTACATCATTATATAGCTTTGAATGAAAGCATTTTATTATATTGTCGCTGAATGCAATCCACCACACGTTATCTTGAAAATTAGGTAGAGGTATATACTCTAGTTTTTTCATTCCTCCATTTGTGTCTGGAATATACATAGCATCATAAAAAAATATTTCAGAATCTGCAAATTCTTTTGCCATTCATCCTTTGTATTGCAATTTGCCAATTTCTGAATGAATGACATCTATAATACCTGAAAGAGACGCCACAAGTTCCCATTCATGTATATTTGAAGGATATAGATCTGCAATACAAAATCATAATAAGCTCCAATTCATAAATACGATTACATTTTAAAAATGACAAGCAATCCAAAAAATTAAGATACTTACAATTACACTGAATGCATATAAACATGTTGCTGGAGAAACTTTGAAATCAATAATCCACCCTTTCCAATAAGATCTATATGTATACTTGGCCTTTTTCTTTTGGCGAAAAGCCCCTCTCGCCGATGGATGCATCAATACCCAAAAAGCCTTATGATATTCACGAGCAATCCATGTGCCATCATCTTCCCTCTCATTATAAAAATTGCAGAGCATATCAAGGATCTCGGTCTCCTTCTCATCGCCATAGCTTGAAGAGTTCACGTTTGAACTCGTCAATATGAGAGTCTAGAGTATAATAGGTGCCAAACCTATTTGTGAGTCTCAAGATAATTTTAACTTGAGGTGAACCCAAGTAGTTTAGTCAACCAGTCATCACGCACGCCAGCCAATAGTATGCTTCCAATTCACCGAACCGGAAATTCAAATTTGTCCAAATATGAATTGTGTTTTCCGGGTCAGGCGAGTTATGTTACATAGAAGCCACTATGTCAAGAACCGATTGGGACACATGGACATAAACAGAGAGGGAAAAAAAAAAACTCTTAACAAACGGCCCTTCTAAGTTTGAGAACTCTTGTAATGCTAGCTGGCAAACATCACATGTCTGAATAAAATTTTATGTGTCCTTATGAAGCGTAGGCCACCAACAACAAGTTTGCGAACAATAATATCTGTAGAGAAGTGTCCTCCGCCCGTGCCATCATGTGAAAACATGATTAAATCTGGTACTTCATGCAGTAAAACACATCTACGTAGAATATTGTCTGATCCACGACGATACAATTGTCCTGCAATCAATTGATAAGGTTGAGCCTTATGAATCAATTGTCTCTTCTGTACTTTTGTCAAGGAGTCATTCGGTTGTCCTAGCATCTGTGCAAAAAGTACAAAAGGACCAAGAGTGGATCCTAATCTAATCCTCAAGAGGGATTGGTTGTCAGAGTACTTGATCTATCAATCTACTTGAGATTAAGATCAATCTAGATCAATTCTAGAGACAAAATCCTAACAAGAACAATCATTAATTGAAGGTAGGTGTACTTTCTAGTTTCCCACATGTGAAATCCTATCTGAGTACAGACTCCAACCTGAAAATCAAGTACACATTGATAGCACCTCAAAACAATCAAAACAAATGTAAACAAATGGAGAGAATCACTCAAAATTGCTTCCAAAACCAAGATTGGTGTCTTACATTGATTATGGCCAAATAAGCCTCTATATATACATTTTTGGAACTGGAGGTACTGATCATGCATCAGATCTCACACGTGTCAGGATGCCTTGTCGCCATCATGCAATTTGACACTTGGATCAAAACTTTTCATTTTGGGCATTTTTGGTCTATTTTCCTACTTCATGGAAATCTTCCAGAAGCAAAGACTCGCCTACTTCAGCTATTTCTACACGTGTGAGCTGTCCTCTACACATGGGATGTGACACCTATTCAAAATATTTGGCTCATGCAATCATTAGATTGGTGCCATGTGTCATATCTTTAGAAAACTATATTTTTGGCCATTTTAGCCACTAGAACTTGAATTAGAACATATGTACAACATATCTCATTATGGTACATGAAAATTACACTAGTTTCACATGTGGGAACAAGCTCCACACATGTGTTTCTATCCTATATACAAGATTTTTGGCCTCTACCAAGCTTATTTTTGCATTTTTCACACTCCTCAAAAATCTAGCTTGGTAAATCTAGCATAGATCTATCTATAACTCCAAGAGCCAATCTTAATTTTATAAATGGATCTTTAGGCAATGCCTTGGTGGGTATATCAGCAATGCAATCTGATGATGAAACATGAATAAGCTTGATCGCATGAACCCATGCAATCCCCAAGGAGCGATGGAAATTCTACTATGTTGTAGGCTGAATACTGAAAGAAAAATTGCTCTCTCAAAATTGCATGACATGTAGAATGTGTGAGAAATATCAACTAGTTTAGTCATGTTTAGTTCATTTGGCAATTTAGGCCAATATGCATCTTAAACTTAAGAATAAACATTATGAAGTTATTTTAGTTTAAGTTCATTTGCATTACCACTTATAGAAAGTGTGGGAAAAGGAAGTAGGTTGAGTTTGGGAAGACTCAAATTTGAATTTTTGGTACATTGAATCTAGGCCATTTACATCTAGGACTTGGAATAGATCTAGAAGTTTTCTATTGTTGATAAGCTTGGAGAAGGACATCGAAATAGGTCAAAGACCTACTATAAATAGTATACAAACGTGGGAAGAGGGCATCTCTCTCTCTCTCTCTCTCTCTCTCTCTCTCTCTCTCTCTCTCTCTCTCTCTCTCTCTCTCTCTCTCTCTCTCTCTCTCTCTCCCCCCTTTCATTGATGCTTATACATGAGTTCTCTTTCAGTTCATATATCCATTTTTGCACTATAGTGTTGATATCTTGCAATCTTGTGTGTAGAATGCAATTGTATGTTGAGTAATGGATCCACAAGTGTGAAATATAGTACTTCACTATTACAACAACTTCATTTTATCATATATTTGATGTTTGATCAAGATCTTGTTGGGTTTACATCACTTATGTGAAGTTGGTGCTTGATTTCTACATTGTCAATGGTGCTAGATGTGTTGTCATTCAGATCAAAGGGACATATTGAATCTTAGTGATATATATTTCTTCACATGGTATCGGATCTATTGTTGCAAGTTATTGAAGGATCAGCCATCTTTAGCAAGCATTTGGAGGAGTTACCAATTCTAGAGTGTGCTATAATGATTTCTACTCAAAAATCAAGAACTTTTCATGTGTAGAATGATTTTTTGTAAATCAAACTCAATATAGGTTTATAAACTTGAAGTAGGCTGATTTCACACATAACTTACTGGATTTGGGTGACTTTACTTGCATTAGAAAGGTCTCATTGAAGACTACAGGATATTATATCAACTTTATAGCATTGGCATATAGAATTTGGATTATTCAATTTTTTGTACTTTTGTCAAAACCCTAAATTTGTTTAAATCTCTTGTTTTTGAGGTTTATGGACTTCTCAAGAGTGTGTTTCAATTTTAGGAAGTGTAAAAGCTCATGAGATGTAGGGTGTTCCATTTGAATGAGTTTAGGTGTTCCATTGTATGTGTTGATTTGCTAAGTTTGGTGCAAGAAAGAGATTTGAGAGGTTCCATATATTTGTGATTGCTTCTTGAGGGCATTTTTTGACATTCAAGAGAGGCTTTGTGCATTTGAAGCTCCGCAGCCCATTCAAGAAGCGGATCATAATGCCTTCATGACCAACCATCAAGGAGCATCGAACGACAATTCTTGGTTCTTGGATTCTGGTGCCACTAAGCATATGACCAACCTGATTGGCTGTTTCGAGTCCTATACACCCTACAGTACCAACAAATATGTTCACCTTGGTGATAATAGCACACAAGCTATTAAAGGTGAAGGTACTGTAAGATTAAGCTTTGCAAATGATCAGTCTAAGCTACTTTCTAAAGTCCTATATGTACCCAATTTATCTACGAATCTGTTCTCTGTAAGCAGAATCACAGATCTGGGACATAAAGTGGAATTCGAATGTGATCAGTGCAAAGTAGTTGATATGACATGCAAAATCCTAGAACTTAGAAAGAGGCATGGATACTTGTATAGATTAAGTCATTGGTTTTCTGCCTCTAGTCAGGCGCTCAGTACTTCTATAATTCATGCAAATAAAAGTTTACTTTGGCATTATAGACTTGGTCATTTGAATCATGCTATTGTACAACAAATGTCTAAATATTCTATTGTTCTTGATCTAGACTATCCTAGTGATAAAGGCGAGTTACTTGTCTGTCAAGACTGTCTAGTTGGTAAACAGACTAGGAAACCATTTAGAACAAGCCATCAACATACTGCTAGAGGATTGTTAGACGTTGTGCATTTAGACATTTGTGGTCCGATAAAGAATCCTTCTCTAAAGGATGCAAAGTACTTTATAACTTTTATTGATGACGCCAGAAGGACTATAGTGTACTTTATCAAGAAGAAATCAGAAGCCTTCAATTGCTTCAGAATCTTCAAGGAGCGTGTAGAAAGAGAGACTAGCAGGAATATCAAGACCTTAAGGTCAGACAATGGTGGAGAGTACCTCTCTACTCAGTTTAACGAGTACTGCCAGAGCCAAGGCATTGAGCAGCAATTCATCACTCCTTGCAGTCCTCAATCTAATGGCTTAGCCGAGAGGAAGAACCGTACTCTGGTTGAATCAGCTAATTGTATGCTAGCGCATGCATCGCTGCACAAGAGCTTATGGGCCGAAGCTATCTCCACTGTAGCTTACGTCCAAAACCGATGTTCGACAAAGGCCCTCTTAGGCAAAACACCCCATGAGGTGTGGACAGGCTCTAAGAATTTTGTGAAGAACCTAAGAGTGTTTGGATGCGTTGCCTATGCGCAGATCCCGATATACTTCATCTGATAACACATGCAAGCTGTATGATCCCGATACCCAGCAAATCTTGTACAGCTGGGATAAAGTATTTATGAAAGATCACTTCGTCGACATCAAAGGAAAAGATATTGTTCCAGGAGAACCTTCGTCACCTGTCATTGACACGACAATCCGAGCTTTTGGCTCAAGCGTGTCCATTGTCAACCCACTATTTGACAATGAATCGGACAAAGATGTTGCTGCTACCTAGCAACAAGTCCCAGGAGTGATTTATCACTCGACTCCTCCCAGAAGGTCAAGCCGAGTGCGCACACAGCCCACAAGGTATACTCTTGAGTCTATATATTTTTTGATACAGAAACTGACAACAGTCGAAGAGGCACTCAGCCAACCAAACTCTGATCTTTGGAGAGAAGCTATGGACAGAAAGTATTCCTCTCTAATCAAGAACCAGACGTGGTCACTAGTCGAAGCTCCTATTGGCTGCAATATCATTGATTAAAAATGGATTTTCAAGATCAAGTACAATGCCAATGGAGCAATTGATCGAAGGAAGGCAAGACTGGTAGCACGAGGATTCACTTAGATCCCCAATGTCGACTACAGTGAGACTTTTAGTCCCGTAGTCAAGCATTCATCGATCTGAGCCCGCCTATCATATGCTGTAGTTGCCACCTTGAGGTGCATCAACTTGATGTGCAAACAGCCTATCTGAATGAGTTATACAAGAAGACATCTACATGATCTAGCCCAAAGGATACGTTCTAGAAGGTATAAAAAATCATGTTTGTAAACTCCATAAAGCACTCTATGACTTGAAACAGTCTGCCAGAGCTTGGTTTCAGAGGATCAACACATTCCTCATCCAACAAGGTTTCCAACCAAGCATTGTTGATTGCAATGTCTATTTCAAGTCGGTGCAGCATCACTAGGTCTACAACACTTAGAAAACAACTCTGGCATCTTTTTTCAACACTGTCATATTTTTTGTATTTTTGCGAAAAAGACAACACTATCTTTTAAATGCCTTAGAAATGTTTTCTGGCCTACTGTCACGTTTTTCGCCTTTTGAAAGAAAGCAACACTTGCCCTTAGAAAAGTGACACTGACCTTAGAACTAGTTTCTGTTCTACTGTCAGCTTTTTTGCCCTTCGGGAAAAAGCGTTACTGTCACATTTTTTGCCATTCAAGAAAAAGCGACATTGTCTCCAAATGCCTTACAAAAGTTTTTTGGCCTATTGTCGGGTTTTTGGCCTTTTGGAAAAAAGTGACACTGCCCATGAAAAGGCGACACTGCCCTTAAAATCGCGAAAGTGTCTTTTGGCAAAATGTGAAGGTCTGCAACGTGAAGGCATTGTGCAACGGACAGAAGATGGCTAATGCACGGAGGACAATGACAAGAAACTAGAATCACTTCTGATTAAACCTAATGCATTTTTTTTTATTAGATCTTTTGGCTTAATTAGTTCCCTGGATTGATCACATAAGAAAGAAAGTCATATAGAATAGACAAAACTGTAAGAGTTTGATATTGCAATCAACAGTAGCTAGTCGCATTACTCATGAGAGAGAACACCTCTCTTTTGCCAACGCGCTGATCTAGGAAATAGACAACGCTCAATAAAACATTGTATATTCAGTTCTAATAATAGAAGCGATTTTCACAATACTCTATTCTGTAATGTGTATGATCTGCAATTTTGGAATGCATGCTAGTAGTAGATATCTTTCCGTTGTTGTTTTACTCAACATTATCTGTTATGTACAAGTTTAATTTTACAACAGATCTGCAATAGCGATCTGGCTTGGAAGAGAATTAGACCACAGTTAGTAGCAGTAGCTACTCCTACCAAGTCGGCTCTATCTGGCCTTCTTCCCCGAGAATTTCCATTGGTGGTATTAGAGCATTTGACGCTACAAGATATCATCAGTGGTATCAGAGCGTTCTGGCTTTTCTGAATTTCATTTCACATTGGAGATAGATTGTAAGGATTTTTGCAAGGAAAAGGGGATACACCAAGAGTTCACAATGTTGGAATGAGATTTTTGAAAGAAAACACATTGTTAAACATGCAGGCATTGTTCGATTTCTATCCTCACCATCCCTATCTCTCTGCTAATCTAGATCCATTCACTAGTTGTTGTAAATACTTGTATAGTTGCATACTCTACAAACACACAAAGGAATAGAATGATACACAATAGATGATACATTCGTTTCCACATCTAATACACTTCCACCAAGCTAAATCTAAAACTCAGTTAATGTGTGCATGGCTATGGAATCAATCGTGTCGATCCAGTGACTTCAAAGTTGTGAGCAAGTAGGATAGAATTCAATCTATCAAAGTCGGTCTGAATCCAATAGAAATAGTTGCATGCACTGAGGATTCTGAGTGCCCGCCTTCGTTGCGCCGCAACATATCATAGAATTCCAACATGGAATCAGAGCAGTAATTCTACTCTCTAATTCTTAAAGGCAGACTTAGAGCTTACATTATCAAAATGATTGTATTAATAAAGAGTATACACTTGCTATAATTGTTTCCAGTTATATATTCTACTATCTGCATACACTCATCCTGAACTTTTAGATGGATTCGCAATCACAGTCTGCTCTAATGGTAGACAAACTTGATGTTTCGAATGACCACTTATGGAAATTCAAGATGAGAGTAGTACATATGGACAAGGAGCTTTCAATTGGAAAATAGTCGCTGAAACCAAACTACTTCCCAAATGTCGATGAGCAAGCCATTTCCAAGTGGAAGCTCGGGGATGACAAGACTTTCACCTTGATCAACCTTAACATCTTCGACACATAGATTGGCCACATCAGACAAGCCCAATTTTCAAAAGAGGCTTGAACACACTATACGAAGTGAGAGATGTCACTTCAAAGCTCTATCTGAAGATAAAGTTCTTCTCACTCAGAATGTCAGAAGATGATTCTGTTCAGAATCACATTAATCAATATAAGAATATGTTGGAAGAGACGGTGGCAATAGGTTTAGTGATCGAAGACTCTGACATTGTAATGACCCTATTGTCCAGTATGCCATCCTCATATGAAAATTGGGTGATGATGATTTCCACAAACTCAAGAATTACATTGTCCAGAGTAATAATCATGCTGCTGCAGGAGGAGACAAGAAAGAACGGAGCATCCTCGTTCTCCATCAACAAATCACAAGCATTATTCTCAAAGAAGAATACAAGGAAACATTAGAAGAAGAGAGTTGTCTAACAAATCAACAACAATCAGAAGCAGTCACAGAAGGCCCATAATCAACAACCTATTCAAAACTACAAGTACTACAAGAGGATGAGAACCATGAAATCCAGGATTGTCGAACCTTGAAGTTCAACAATGACAAGAAGAAATAGCCAGATCAACAAGCCCATGTAGCAAACACAAAGCAAAAGATCCAAGAAGATGACGGCGACGAGCAGGAAGCCTTCATGGTGAACCATCACCATGTTGAACAATCGGAGGAATGGTTCCTCGATTCTGAAGCAACGCACATGACAAGCCATCAAGAATGGTTCATCAAATATTCGGCCTACAACACCAAGATATTCATTCACCTTGGAGCCAATAGCTCACATAAAATTGAAGGTGAAGGTACTTTTGGACTAAATTTTTAGAATGGACTGTCAAAACTGATACCAAATGTATTGTATGTCTCGAACCGGTGACAAATCTATTGTCGTCGGTCAGTCGAATTACAGACTTAGGACATAAGGTAGACTTTCAAGTAGATTTCTGTCGAATTCTTGATAAAAGCAAGAGGATTTTTGCACTCAGAAAGAGGCAAGGATATCTATATAGGCTTAGTCATTGTAACTTTGTAACTGATTGTGCTTTAAGCAGTTCGACATCTATCAATAAGGAATCGATTTGGCATTATAGACTTGGTCACCTTAATCATGTATTGATAGGTAACATGTCTAGACATTCTTCAACTCATGATTTAGACTATCAAATTGTCAACCCTCCTGTCTACTAGAGTTGTATTATAAGAAAGCAAGCAAGAAGGCCATTTACGTCAAATCAAGAACATATATCTAAAGATTGGTTAGACATTGTACATACTGATATATGTGATCCAATGCAAATACCATCACTACTTGGTGTTAAATTCTTTATTACTTTTATAGATGACTAAAAAAACTATCGTATATTTTCTTAAACACAAATCTGAAGTCTTTCAGTGCTTCAAAAAATACAAAGAAAATGCTGAGTTGCAAACATGCAAGAAGATCAAAGTCTCAAGAGCAACAACGTCGGTGACTACATATCAAATGAGTTCAAAGACTACTTCTTAGCCAAATTTGGCATTGAGCAACAATCTGTTGTTTTCTATTCTCCACAGTCAAATGGTTTGGCTGGCTACAAGTGGAGGCTTTATGTTGGAGAGCAATGATAGGCTTAAATCAATCATCTATTTGACTTGAAAGGTGAGGATGGAGGCCTTGTTGGAGATGAATGAGTTGATGGAGATTGTTGCAGGTATGGAGGAGAGGCCTCAAGCACCCCAAGATCAAGTGAGGCATGACGAGAGAGCTAAAAGAGCTCTACACATGATAAAGATGAATATTACCAATGAAGTTGGTAAGTTTACATCATCAAAGGAGGCTTCGGAAGCTTTGAAGAAGTTTTATGAATCCAAGTCTACATATAGAGCGTTGACTCTAAGAAGAAAGATCCTTCAAAGTTTGCAAAAGAAGGAAGAGAGTGTTCATGCTTTTGTGTTGAGAGTTATAGCATTTAATGATGAGCTAGCATGCATTGACGAAAGTATTAAGGAAGGAGAATTGTTCAAGTTATTCTTAATGGTTTGTTGGATGATCACGCTAACCTTGTTTAAAGCTGTGCTATTCAAAAGACTTTTCCAACCATTGTGGATTTGCAAAAGATTTTGGTGAATGAGGAGTTTAGGCTTCAATCAAGAGGAGATGGATCTACATCAACATCTCAATATGAAAAGGAGGCTACTCAAGAGGGCTGGCTTTATTAGGTTGATACTCATCTTCACTTACTCTACTTCATGTTGGACGGAAAGTTTGATTTATGATGGTGACATTGTTTTCACTAACCTTTGTGGAAATTTGAGATGAAGCATTGATGAGATCTTGTTGGATCAGTTGAAATTCTGTTAGGATCTAGTGCAGTATGCAGATCACATCACACAATCACCATAGCCACTCCTCACAAGCTCTCAAATATGGCACAACAAAAGTTAAGTCTATTATGAAGAAACATTGTACATATAGCAAAGCCCCAAACTGCATGGGCTCAACAGTTGTGACTAAACTGGCCTACCACCTGCCAAACTAGAGTTAGGCCCAATATGGCCACATATACTGACAAACCCAGGACATGCCCCTGAGTATAGCATAATGAACTCAAAATCACTGTACAAGCTAATTTCTTCCTACGTGTGGCTACTCAGCTAACCCAAGTAGCCAGCTATGGGATTAGTGCCTGATCAATATATCCTAACGGGTCACGTCCCAATCACAACCATATATAGTAAACCAAATAAATTGTACAACAATTACATTATCACATTTAGAGCTTACATAAAATGTATATCAGATTAACTCTGATTTCTAACTCTCTCCCTTAAGTTCAAATGTGATAAGAGTGAAAAACAATATATTGCAACAACTCTGGAGTGTCCAAAAGATGTTATGCATATCCCTGCTACCATGTACTTGACTCATACTCAAGCACACCGACAAACCACCAGGTTTGACTCACAAAGTATCATGCAACCACAATGCTCATATAGAGAGTCTACCACACTCTCGACCAACTGACTCGTCCCCAATTCGACTTGAACACAAGTGGACCACATGAGCGACATGGCTCAAACTGAGGAAATCCCACTACCACCATGAGACTTACATCCTCCATCTAGCTAGGCTGACATCCTATCAGGCACTTACAAGCACAGACCTATAAAGTTGACATACATGAGCGACTCAACCCAAGGAAATCTTACTGCCACCATAAGATTGCACCCTCACCAGATAAACAACTAGTAGACAATGACAAGTCAATGAGCATAAATGACTACTTTGTTTTAATGTAGCAAATGCTCAACCACATAAAACTCCGATTTAGATCTAGACCCTCATGACAAGGAAACATGCAAGCCCACACACACTCATGCAAACCAACACGAGTGATAAAACATCAAATACATGACCAAGGCCTGCCCATAAGGGGTATCCTGTCATACCAACACCTGTGCCACTTGTAGATCCGCTGCTACACCATTGGTCACCAAATCAGGTCTCCAACCATGGCCCACACCTGTACCAAGATGCTCTCACGTCCAAGCATATCCATCTAGCCAATAGGTCCTGAAAGCTAATCCTCATTCATTCCCCATGCTCCAAGCACAAGAGTCTACCAAGGACTAAATGAATGAATGTACACAAACCTCACCGTAGGCTATACCTGAGTAGCTCGCCTACCTCCCAGAGATACTGACGATGATTTGCATGTCCTACATCCCATGTAGGTTCAACTTTCCATGCTTGATGTTGCCAACTCTGATTTGACCAGTACATAGGCCTCCTAGCAAGGAGCATTTCTCACCAACGCTATATCCATCATAGCGTCCAAGCCAAAGCAAATGCAAACTAGATCCACTATCGTGATGAATAACTCACCCAGATCCATAGCATATCAGGTAGGATAGCTCCAAAACCCTGTACCTTGTACCATCTGATCGCCAAGTATCGATTACCCGCTGATAGCTCTCCAAGAATCTGTCCACCTATAGTGCAACTAGACTCCAACTGGATCTAGCCAAAAACTGCATCTTGCTTACCAAATAATGATGGATAGAAACAACATGTGATGCCAACCTGGAGATCATTGTGCATATAACCATGCAGCTCACATGATCACTCGCCAAAGTATCAACTGTCACTCCATGAGCAACCATCTCCATCCCTGCTGGCTCACAACCATGGGCATGCTAGATCCACATCACCCCGTAATGCACTCCATGCTCTCAAGATATGTACCACCCCAGGTACACTCCATGCGACCTACCTCCAAGTAGGCATGACCCGTCCCTAGGTCATTACATGATGCACCAGCTGAAGAACATCGTCCATACATCAAACGACATATCATACCTGAGCAACTGTAGCATCTCCCTGCCACCCCAATGGACTCATCATCCACATCCCATTCTCACCTGATGTCTCCGATCCTGGTCACCATCCTGCTAGACAAGTCGAACTCCAAAGCATCACCTACTCCATCTGGCTCCTAACATCTACTCGCTCTCCCTGGCTATGTGCCACCCGACACCATGCCAACACAAGCATGTCCCTGAGTTGCCGCTCATGGGATCTCGAGACTATTGTCTCCCTGATCGTACTGAGGTATATGGCTCTGAGTGACTTCCTCTAGGCTTATCCCTGATCTCACCACTTGAGAATCTGCACCATGGACATTCCAACACCTGTGCCAAGCCTAGACTCCTGAAAATATAGCCAAATGCATGAAAGCTATAGGTAGCTTAACTACGCCTGTGATGGTAAAAAAAAAATACCCCATCGATGCCAATGTCCAAAACTGGTCCCCTTGTTGTGATGCTGTTCTATACTCCCAAATGAGCACACCATGAAGTCCTTGCCATCAGTGTCCCTTGTAGTAGATCGTTAGCAAAACACCCATTATGGTGCTTGCTCTCCGATCACACCCCGTGTGATCTCCATCAACTCTCCAACCTAGAGCTGGCTCACGCTTTGTCCATTTGCGTTTGCAGTGTTCTGACTCCATCATGAATCCCACCTGTACGTCCTGTCCATGCCAATGACTCAAGTTCAATATGAAATAGCTGCCCCCTGATGATCATCCCATGTCATCCTACAGTGCTATCCCTACCAGATATCCCAATGCCATCGTTGATCAAAAAGATCTGAGCATCTACCCTGTAGTGCCCACCTGTATTCTCCCAAACTAGCTCCAAGTTGCTTCTGTGAATGGTTCCAAACCACTCCTTGAGAATACACTGAGATGTGAACTCCAAAGCCACCATCAAGTCCCTCACATGACTGTGCATGCCAATATCCCTCCAACTGACCCTGTGAGATCTTCCATGGACCAAACCAAATGATCTGCACCCTGTCATCACTGGAATCTGCATCCCTGATGCAATCCTGATATGGCAAATTGACTTGACTTATCCAAATTGGCAGTTGAAGTGTATCTCCTCGATGACAAACCTGATACACTGCGCCACAGCTACAATGACTTGATCAAAATTGACTTATCGACTGCAAAACCGCAAAATCATCACACTCACCACTCACCAAGAGTCTCCAAAGTGTGATTATTGACCCGTTCTTCATCCTCTGCGTGTCCCACACACAACTCATCCAATGTAAGTCCGCTATCTTGCCCAATGGCTTCCAACTAGCACCACTTTGCACTTCCATCACCTGTGACCACCAACATGTGTGTACCTCCAATCTAGCCCATATCTCCCTCCAAACGAGAAATTTCCAAGCTACAGATGCGTGTGTCAATACAACTATCACCTGACTCGACAATGCCACTGCCGATCATACATGTGAGAGCATTCCCCCAAAATGCCACTTGACGTTGGTTGGTTTGAACCCCAAAAGTTGAACCTGATCACAAAATTTTTTCACCTGTAACTGACATACCATGCCTATCTCTCAAAATTGTCGCCAATGATGAGTAGTCACACCGCCAAACTACACTTCCATCGCCAATACTAGCTTTCTCCACACAATTCTGCTACCATTCACACCCATACTGCATTTACCATTTTCAAACACCCTGTTAACCTATCAGGAGTAAGTAATAATGATTTCGAAGCGATAATGCCTCATGGTACCACCCTGTAGGAGGTTTCACCAGCCAAAAATTGTCCCAAATTTGGCCCTATGGTACCCAAATGGCGAATGTAGCCCATCAATAGGTCACTTGCACTCCGCTCGATAGAATGGTGATGAAAACATCCCAAAATGCATTTCTCCTTGCTCTGTGACATCGCTTTGTCCGCTGGCTCTGAGCAGCCAGTTTCAGGGGTCAATTTGGCCCAAGGATGGCCAAAAAAGGTGCCCTCTAGCCAAAGATAGGTCCATTTCCAAAATGCCTTGCAAATTTTAACTGTAACTTCAAACTGAAGTTTCTTAATAAAGTGAAGTCCACTTTGGACTTCGGGTCCCTTCAATGAATTTCACACTGAAAATTTTTAAACAGAGGGAAGGCCACTTTTACCCTTCACCCTTTCAAGGGCCCTTCCAGCACAAATCCAATGGCCACCACCCATCTGACGGCTCAGATTTCTCCCCAATAAATGTATCAAGGCCGTTCATCTTCATGGATTAAAATCCGATGGTTGTGGTTGACCTGGCGTGCTCAAGCTCGATCCTCCGTGCACTATGCACTTATAGCCACTATGAGCTCCTTTTGATGGGCGTGCACGAGCTGCCCTGACCTCCTCCTCTCTTCTTTGCTCTCTCTCCTCCATAGCTATGGCTTATGAGGGTTTTTCGCTACCCCAAAGAACTATTCTAGCGCTTTCTCTAGCACGCGGCTGCCCACAGCCATTTACCAACTCTCTCTTCTCATCAGGGCGCCCTTCTATGCTACTTCACAGATCCAAAAACAGCAGCCTACGGTGAAAGATCCAGGCTTTTATGATGTAAAACCCTAGTTTCAAAACTGAGAGAGATTTCTTGGGCTTTTGTGAATCTCACTCTGAGATTCTTCTACAGCTACCTGCCTCATAGAGGTCGCCCTACCTCAGGTTTTCTAATGCAATTTACAGTTCTCCAATTAATGCGGTATTGACTACAAACAAGCCAATTTTCTCATAAATTCGTCAACACCCCACAAAACTGCAAATTTTCCAAATTTTCTCCATTTTCAATCCAATCTGACCTTGTAAATTGCTATGGCTCTCAATCACTGCCCTTTGCAAATCCTCTGCAAGCCCCATTGTGCCAAATGGTTGTCTACACAATGAATCATGAAGCCAACACCGATAATTTCCCCGAAAGCACCGAAACTGCAAGATTTTCTATGAATTCTCCCCAAAATCCACCTACGACGATCGTTTTGATCTTCCCCGAAGCTCCAATCGAAGGAACTTTGTTGTCTCCTGCCATCCGGACTGTCGATACCCCGTATGGAGTCCTCTCTCCTGAGATGCTCCGAGTGCTATTTTTTCTGGTGAAGGACGCTATCCCATAGCTCCACCAGATCGTGCATACCTGCAACACCCTGATGCTCTGATACCAATTTGAAATTCTGTTAGGATCTAGTGCAGTATGCAAATCACATCACACAATTATGGGCTCAATAGGTGTCACTAAACTGGCCTACCACCTGCCAAACTAGAGTTAGGCCCTATATGGCCACATATACTGACAAACTCAGGACATGCCCCTGAGTATAGCATAATGAACTCAAAATCATTGTACAGGCTCATTTCTTCCCACGTGTGGCTACTCGGCTAACCCAAATAGCCTTCGACGGGATCAGTGCCCGATCAATATATCCTAACAAGTCACGTCCCGATCACAACCATATATAGTGAGCCAAATAAACTGTACAGTAATTACATCATCACATTTAGAGCTTACATAAATTGTATATCAGATTAACTCTGATTTCTAACTGGATCTAGATCATATGTTTTGAGAGGGAGTATTTCTAGAGGTTCAGGTCTGAACATATTCATATCGATGTTCAAGAGAAAGGTAAGCAAGTGGAAGTAACTCACTTTGCTTTACTCACATGTTTTAGAGAATCTTCTTGTGTAGATGATGCTATGCAAGTAGATATTGGTTCTCATGCTGGAAAATAGACTAATGGATTTGGAAAAGAGGTCTTAGTCAATGGCTTTGATGGTCAAGTGGAAGATCAAGAGGTTGATCTCAAAGGGCTTCAACAACACAAAAGTGAAAGTGGCAATTTGGAGCTAGTCAAGAGCATCAAAGGAGGGTCATTTTGAAAAGATGTTATGGATATGTTTTTGCAGGTGTATAAAGACTCAAGTAAGGTCAAAAGAGCAGCAAGTAGATGTTGTTCAAGTTTACTTTACTTCTTTTATCTCATGTTTGAGGTATTTCATGTGGATGTGTCTAAATTGTCAAGATATGGTTAAACTAGCTACATTAGTTTGCATCATTTTGATGTTGAAGTTGTACTAGCATTCTTGGCTAGTTTTGTTGATGGAAATGAAGCTAATGGAGGTTCATTATGTCACTCATTCTTGGCCAAGTCAGTGTTGATGATATCTTGTGGCAAGATGGCAATGGAGGCTCATTCATGGAGTTTTATGGTGGAGACATATCAAGAAAGGACAAAGTTGGACAAGCAAGCAAATGGTCATTACTCACATTATTGTTTTTGGTTACTGTAATTTTCCAGAGAGTTTAAAGTTTGAACCATGGAGCAATCATTTCATTTACATTCTATTTGGTTCTTCATGTTCTAGTCACATCTTGACATGTAAACTTGACGTAAGGAATAGTGAAGCATCCAAAGTGGACACTATCCTCTATATCAGTTGATGAAGCTACCTTAGAAAATTAGAAAGGAGGTCTATACTTAGAATGGAGGTCATTCTAAATTTTGATCAAAGTAGTATGGTTAAAACTATGCCAAAACTAGTTGAAGAGGGAGTGTGAGAAATCTCAACTAGTTTAGTAAAATTTAGTCATATTTTGGTTAATTGTCAATATTAGTCCAAAATGCATTTTAGACTTAGAGATAAACTTTATGAAAACTATTTTAGTCAAAGTTCATTTGAATTACCACTTTTGAAAAGTCTGGAAAAGTTAGGAGGTCGAGTTTGGAAGGTTCAAATTTGAATATCTGGTTCATTAAATCTAGTCCACATTAATAGTAGGGTTTTTGTTATGGAGGGAAACCAAGGTTCATTAATGAGGCATGAATCTGCTATAAAAGGATGTAAACTCATGGGAAGATGGATCTCTCTCTCTCTCTCTCTCTCTCTCTCTCTCTCTCTCTCTCTCTCTCTCTCTCTCTCTCTCTCTCTCTCTCTCTCTCTCTCTCTCTCTCTCTCTCTCTCTCTCTCTCTCTCTCATTTCATGCTAATATATGAGTTCTCTTGGGTTCATCTATCCATTGGTGCACTATCTTGATGATAACTTGCAATCTTGTGTGTAGAATGCTCATAGTTTGCTATTTTTGAATCCACAGGTGGAAAATACAGCATGGTACTATTATTGTATAGACAAAAACTTCATTTTATCATATATTTGATGTTTGATCAAGATCGTATTGAGTTTGTATCTCTTTGATTAAGTAGATGTTGATTTTCTACATTGCAAATGGTGTAAATTGTGTTGTCTTTCATAACCAAAGATCAATGGTTTATTTTGGATCTTAATGATCTGAAATTCTTCATAATTGCCGCACTCATCCTACTCTTGTATGGGGCATATATTTAGAAGATCTTCTATTTGCTACTCTTTCTGCGTTACCTTCTACATGCGAGGTTGAGTCTTCACATAGTCTTGAGATAGTGATAGAGTCACATAGTCTTGAGATAGTGATAGAGTCACATAGTCTTGAGATAGTGATAGAGTGACGTAGTCCTATTGTCGTGTCACATAGCCTATTGTCAAGTCACATAGTTCTATTGAGATTGAGTCACACATATCGATACATGTTGAGTCTTCTTGTATAGTGATCGACTTTGTGATCCAGAAGGATACACATAGCAAGTTAGAATCAGCTCTACAAGTTGATGCTAATTGCCTTGCCTTCTGCTTTGGGTAGCATTTCCAGGTGGCGTTGCTCCAACTTTACAGGTTGATGTTGCTCCAGATCTACAAGGTGTTGAGTGCCTTGCACCTATATGCCTTGATTCATAGATACCGTGTTCAATGGTCATTCTTGGTTTCATTGATACTAACACCACATACCTTGGTGGTTTTTCTACTATTTCTCTTGCGCATACTTCAAATATCCCTCCTAGTTTGGAGGTTGGTGCAATATCTTTTACATTGGTCTCTATGTCTCATTCTCTTGATTCCGTTATGGCCGATGTTTCTACTAATTTCTCTGGGGTTCTTCATAGTTCCATGGTTGATGGTTCCCTCACTATCGGTAATCAAGTGTATCCTCTTTAGCTTTACTCCATGGATCTCTGCTTGAGGTTTGTGTTTTGCATCATGATATCTCTATAGTTTCTTACATGATTTATGAGCCTACAGTTCTTACTGTTGTGCATTTTCCATCCGAGGATATTTGCCAGAATCTAGGGTATTCATTTGATGGGATCTTTCTAGATGAGTATACAGGTATCCTTTAGTCTCCTTGTGTTTCTACATATAGGCTTGATGTAGTCAATGTCGATGGTATACACTTTTGGGCCTTATATGCACTAGAGGCTTTTCATGCTATTGATTCATTTTTACCTCTTGATATTTGTCATTCCTGGTTATAGCTTATATTTTGGATTTCATTTTCACCTATGGATATATGGCATTCCTAGTTATTATGTATAGCCTAGCTTTCATTTGGAATTGTTGATTGGTGTAGTTTTTTCCATATTACTAATCGTCTATGGTTCGAATATCTTGGTTGGTTTCCATGATTATGCATGTGACTCTAGATCTATTCCTTGGATTGTTGCTCATTGTCAGCCTTGGCATTTCTTGATAGCTTGGGTTATTGCCTTCATCCCAGCTTCATCCCAGCTACTTTTTCTTAGGATGATTTTCAAGTTTCATAGCATTTTTGGTTGCTCCATATCCAATTATACTAGTTCGGTAATTACTAGCAATTACCTACTACTGATTGTGCTTGTCACATTTTTCATGTTAGTCTACTTTGTTTGTCTCTTTTTACTGGTGAACCTTGTGATCCTTTGTTTCCTATTGATCCTGAACTTCTTACATTTTTACTTCTTGTTATTTTACAAGTTCAATTCATTTTACATCATCGTCGCAATTACTCTTAAACATCTCACACTCTTGGATGCCTATGACATTTCAATTGTGCAAGAAAAAAAACACACTTTATAGCTAAACAACTCTAATAAATAAACACTCTAAAAATATGACTTGTATAACAGCCACTGAAAAAAAGTCACAATGTCTTTAGTTTTTAACATTCCACTTATCAACTAACTACCCATCAACAAAAAAAAATAACCTTGAAAAAAGTCTTGTTATAATATGGTCTATCTTAACATCCTCAGTCTCATCCTACTCATGAATAAATAGTCACCTGATAAAAGCACTTAATGAATGCTAGGTTTTGTAGGGTCGGTTTTGCCCCCTCCAAGGCTTTAGGCTTTAGGGTTTAGGGTTTAGGGTGAATTGATGAATGCTAGGTTTTGTAGGGTGAATTGATACTCGATTTTCCCCCCCTCCAAGGCTCAAAGGGACCCGACGGTTCTCAACCGTGGTTGGTTCTTACAAAAGAGCATAACCGCCGGTTCTACACATAAGCAAGTTCTTGAGAAATAGTGTACCCGCCGGTTAGTGGGGATCTCAGTTGGGCTTCATCCTTCCTCTTGAGATTGATACCTGATAAATTTTACAGTTTTTAGGACAATAATGATTGTACTTTACAATCATAGAGAGTTATTGGTTGCTTAATCAATGAATCTATCAAGTTCTACACATTAGATCTTGATCTAGATTCACTACACTTGGATTTAAGCAAGAGCAATGGATCAACACATCATTTTTTAGTGAGAGCGGCTTCACACGTGTGGAGTACTGTCCACTGTACGGCTTGCACCTGAAACAACAAGTACAATGATACTAGATAGCAATCATGCATAAAAATCACAAGACAAATGACTAGAAATCTCACAAAAGTGTAGAGTGCAAAAGTCTCATCAATTTTCTTAGCAAAATGATGATCCTTTTATGGATCAAGTACATCCATGAGTCTGGTACAGTCCAGCAGGCCTTCACACGTGTGAAGAGTGCCACATCACTCATATCTATCCATTTGATCCATCCTTGATCCTTATCCAATAGTTGACCTTCTAGAATATGACTAAAATCCAAAAAGCTAGTCTCCTAGAATATAGGAATATTCCCTACAAAATAGGATCTAAGGAAAATGGTCAACTCTTATCTTCTAGTACTCTATACACACATGTGAACATCCACTTGCCATGTGGGAGCATTTACTCATGCACATGCAAGGAAAAGCTAATTTGTAGGTGACTAGTCAACTTGACTAAAAACTAGTCATTTCATGTTCACACTAACTAGAATGATACAAAATCAATTTAGATATATACAAACATGAAAAGTACATCCTTTCACACATGGGAACATGCTCCACACGTGTGAAATCATATCATCAACATATTCTAATGTTTGATCAATATTTACATGAACCAATGTCAAGTGAGAAGTGACAATTTTCAACACTCCTCCTCACTTCTAACTTGGCAAATCTAGTGTACATCTATCTACAATTCCAAGAGCATATCTTAACTTAAAAAATGGATCTTTGGACAATGGTTTGGTTAAGATATCAGCTATGCATTCGGATGATGGTACATGATGTAGTTGCACTTCCTTGGATTGTACCTTCTCCCTCACAAAGTGGTGAGCTATCTCAATATGCTTTGTTCTAGCATGGAAGATAGGATTTGAAGCAATTTGTTGAGAAGCTTGATTGTCACAAAATATGTAAGGGATCTCCTCGGCCTCTAGCACATGTAGTTCCATCAAGAGTCTTCTTAGCCATAAGAGCTCTTTGGTTGTTGAAGTCAATGCCTTGTACTCGGCTTCACAAGAAGATAGTGAGATTGTATCTTGCTTTTTGGAAAGCCAAGATATCAAAATCTAGTACTAGAAACATATCTAAGTACTCTCTTGGCACTTTTCCAATGATGAATTAAAGGAGCTTGCATACTTTGACTCAACTTGCTTACACAAAAACTTAAGTCAGGTCTAGTGATGGTTAAATAGATTAGAGAGCCTATAAGCTTCCTAAAGAGAGTGATGTCCTCAAAGGATGCTTCATCACCTTCATTAGTTGCTTTCACAACATGCTCCATAGGGGTGTCAATCCCCTTACAATCTTTCATACCAAATCTTTCAAGAATGGAAGTAGCATACTTAGATTGACTTATGAAAGTACAATTGCTACTTCTAGACACTTCTATCCCAAGTATAAACTTTAGGAAGCCTAGATCTACCATCTTGAACTCACTAGATAAGTCAACTTTTACTTTGCCTATGCCATCATCATCATTTCCTGTCATAATGATGTCATCAACATAAAGAACCAAAATGATGATCTTTCCTTCATTACATTTGAAATATAAAGAAGGTTCATAAGCACTTAGTACAAAGCCAAGGGAATAGAGAAAATCATGCAACCTAGAGTACCAAGCTCTAGGTGCTTGCTTCAAGCCATATAGGCTCTTCCTTAAGTAGCACACCTTTTGCTCCTCACCAATCTTGATGAAGACCTCGGGTTGCATCATGTAGATTTCCTCTTCTAAGAAGCCATTCAAGAAGGCATTTGTCACATCCATTTGGTAGAGATCCCATTTGAACAAAGTAGCAATGCAAATGATTAATCTAATAGTTACAAGCTTAGCTACAGGTGCAAATGTTTCTTCATAATCCAATCCTTTTATTTGAAGAAATCCCTTAGCAACAAGCCTAGCTTTGTATTTACTAATAGATCCATCTTGATTGTACTTAATTCTATAAATCCACTTACATGCAAGTGGTTTCTTTCCTCTTGGAAGATTTACAAGATTCCAAGTATGATTTTCTTCTAATGCATCATACTCTACTTGCATTGCATCTCTCCAAACTTTAGATTTACATGCTTCTTCAAAAGATGATGGTTCTTCAATCAATGTAGCTAAAAAAGAGTAAGAGGTAGAAGATGTAGAGCCTTCCTTTTGCTTTCCCTTGTCCACATAGGTAAGCCTTGAGGGCTCGGCCTTGCTCCTTGATGATCTTCTTGGCCCCTTTTGACTTGGATCCAAATCTCCATCCTCGGGTTTGTCATGATCCTCCTCGGGTTTGTCAAGATCCTCCTCGGATTTGTCAAGATCTTCAATGCACAATGGGTTAGATCCATTTGACAAGCTCTTAGCAAATTGTGACTCATCAAAAAGTACATCCTTGCTTACCTTTACTTTCTTGGATGTAGGATCATATATCCTATATCCCTTGCTATTTTCTCCATAGCCAACAAAGATTCCTTTGAAGGAGGTAGCATCTTCTTTCCTTCTAGTCTCCAAAGGAATGTGTACATAACAAGTACATCCAAAGATCTTAAAATATTTTACATTGGGTTTCTTATCAAACAAGGCTTGATAAGGTGAGATCCCATCTATAGCACTACTAGGAAGTCTATTACACAAATAATTAGCACATGTTATGGCTTCTCCCCAAAATGAGATGGGAAGTGATGCATCAAGCCTCAAGGACTTTGCACACTCACATAGACTCCTATTTTTCCTCTCGGCCACCCCATTTTGTTGAGGGGTGTAGGAACAAGTGTATTGTAACTTAATACCATTGATCTCACAAAAGTCTTTCATTTTATTGGAGGTGTACTCTCCTCCATTATCACTTCTTAGTGCTTTGATAGAAGTACTAAGTTGTTTCTCTACTAGAGACTTGAACTTAATGAAAGCTTCATAAACAAGATTTTTCTTTGATAGTAACTCAATCCATGTGAATCTAGTACAATCATCTATAAAAGTTACATACATCAAGGCACCTCCATTACTTGCATGTGAAAAACTATGTACATCAGAATGTATGAGATCCAAGGGAGAGAGAGATCTTGATGAAGATTTCTTGTAAGAAGATTTGTGTGACTTTGCAAGGCCACATGCCTCACACATTTTTCCACACTTCTTGAAAGCTCTTGGTAGGCCGAGAGCTAGTTCCTTGCTTGCCATTGACTCCATAGATTGAAGATTAGGATGGCCTAATCTCTTATGCCAAAGCTCCACTTGAGTTAGCTCCTCCCTAGCCAAGTTCACACTTTCACTTGCAACATTAGCATCCAACTTGAAAAGTCTACCTTGCTTAATGCCACTAGCTATGCACTATCATTTTTCAAGATGGAACAAACTCCATTCTTGAAATGTACATCTAGTCCATTGTCCATTAATTGTCCTACACTAAGCAAGTTTCTTGAAATGGTAGGAACATACAAAACATTATCTAGATCTATCCTTTTAGATGTGCCTAAACAAAGAGGTATAGATCCTATGCCATCTATCTTGCATGCTTGATCACTAGCAGTGTATATTGACTTCTTAGAGTCATTACAAGATAGAAGAGTAGAAAAATAATGCTTGTTAAAGGACATGTGGGAACTAGCCCCACTATCTATCCACCATGTGTCTTGACTTGAAGTTGGTGTAGATGCAACCATTAAGGATGTGTTGAATCCATCCTCATATTCTTCCTCTTGAGCAATGTTCCCTTGATCTCCTTTGGCTTGTTGATTCTTCTTCAAGTAGCATTCTGAGGCAAAGTGTCCTTTCTTTCCACAAAAGAAACACTTTAGTTTTGCCTTGTTCTTCACTTTGCCTTTGGAGGTAGATCCTCCATTCTTCATCTCGGCCTCCTTGCCTTGATTTTTCTTGAATGGATTTTGCTTTTTCTTGCCTTTAGATGTAAAGTTAGCTTTCTCCTCTCCTCCATTAAGTGACATGCTATCCATTCTTGTCTTGAGGTGTAGAAGCCTACTCTCCTCGGCCACAAGAACATTGTGCAACTTTTCAATGGATGGAAGAGAGTCTTGAATGGCAAATGATTGGACTAAGTTGGTAAACTCATCACTTAGACCATTCAAAATGATTTGTACTAGTTCTTGATCTTGGATCTTCTCTCCTATTGCACTTAACTCCTTGTTAAGAGATTTGATCCTAAGAACATACTCTTGTCCACTCTCTCCACTTCCTTTCATGCTTTGGAAAACTTGATTTCTTAGCATGAGGATTCTTGAAGTATTGTTGGATTCATAAATGCTCTTTAATGAATCCCAAGCCTCTTTGGATGAGGTACAAGAAGACACCTCTTTCAAGAGGTCATTGCATACATTTAACTTTATGCAATGTAGAGCTAATCTTGCTCTCTTCTTGTATTTGGCTTGTTCTTGGGGAGTTTGAGGCTCTTCCTCTACTCCTTGAACTATGTCATATAGATCATGGATCACTAGGAGTGATTCCATTCTCACTTTCCAAATGGAATAATTTGTGGAAGTGAGTCTCTCACTTGGTTCCATCAAATATCCACCCATGGATGACATTTTAGAATGAATGCTCTTTTAAAAATCACAAAGATTTTTGAATTTTAAAAGATCTATGAAGTGGCCTAAAGCTTACTAGAATGCCTATAGGCTTGTCTCTATCAAACTAACACACAAGCTTGAATGATACTCAAAGATCTTACCAAAAATTTCTAGCTTTCACTCTCACAAAAAAAATTGCTTTACACTTTTCTTAGAGATTTCACTTCAACTAAGGATCTGAACAAATCAGCCTCTTAGATCTGATCTTAGACTCTAAAAAGAAATGCTTCAATGATCCAAAACACTATTTGGTCATAGGCATTAGTTAGAATGAATCTAGATCAATACTATGCTTCAAAAAGCACCAAAAATGAACTAGTATTGTGATTTTGGGACCAAAACACACAAAGTAACTTGAATTGAAAGTTGCTGTACGGTTTCACACGTGTTAAAATTACATACACAGCCTCCAAGTCGTTTTGATCCAAATGATTACAAGCTATCACTCTAGAAGAACTCGCCCTCACTAGTATTGGCCAAAAAACAAATTTTGCCAATGATCTTTACAAGATTTATGATTCAATGATCACTCTCTTACTTAGCTCTGATACCATGATAAATTTTACAGTTTTTAGGACAATAATGATTGTACTTTACAATCATAGAGAGTTATTGGTTGCTTAATCAATGAATCTATCAAGTTCTACACATTAGATCTTGATCTAGATTCACTACACTTGGATTTAAGCAAGAGCAATGGATCAACACATCATTTTTTAGTGAGAGCGGCTTCACACGTGTGGAGTACTGTCCACTGTACGGCCTGCACCTGAAACAACAAGTACAATGATACTAGATAGCAATCATGCATAAAAATCACAAGACAAATGACTAGAAATCTCACAAAAGTGTAGAGTGCAAAAGTCTCATCAATTTTCTTAGCAAAATGATGATCCTTTTATGGATCAAGTACATCCATGAGTCTGGTACAGTCCAGCAGGCCTTCACACGTGTGAAGAGTGCCACATCACTCATATCTATCCATTTGATCCATCCTTGATCCTTATCCAATAGTTGACCTTCTAGAATATGACTAAAATCCAAAAAGCTAGTCTCCTAGAATATAGGAATATTCCCTACAAAATAGGATCTAAGGAAAATGGTCAACTCTTATCTTCTAGTACTCTATACACACATGTGAACATCCACTTGCCATGTGGGAGCATTTACTCATGCACATGCAAGGAAAAGCTAATTTGTAGGTGACTAGTCAACTTGACTAAAAACTAGTCATTTCATGTTCACACTAACTAGAATGATACAAAATCAATTTAGATATATACAAACATGAAAAGTACATCCTTTCACACATGGGAACATGCTCCACACGTGTGAAATCATATCATCAACATATTCTAATGTTTGATCAATATTTACATGAACCAATGTCAAGTGAGAAGTGACAATTTTCAACAATACCATCTTGCTGGGTGACACCTTGCTTACTCGTCGCTCTGATCTCACCTTTTGGCATGTTTGTAGGTTAGCGATTTCATGAAAAATATGGACTGCCTAGAAACTGTAGGTTTTTGAGGGCTTAGCCCCATTTGTTAAGGTTTCTGTATGTTTTGGTTTTGCACACTAGTTACTCTCTTATGAAACTGCCTCACTACGTAGAGTGCTATGTTGTATAGTTTGCCTTTTTGGGGAATGTACTGAATGGGCATAGAGTATCTTTATGGCCTACAAAAAAAACAAAAATATTTTAAGATGGGTCTCCTCTCTCTCTCTCTCTCTCTCTCTCTCTCTCTCTCTCTCTCTCTCTCTCTCTCTCTCTCTCTCTCTCTCTCTCTCTCTCTCTCTCTCTCTCTCTCTCTCTCTCTCTCTCTCTCTCTCTCTCTCTCTCTCTCTCTCTCTCTCTCTCATGCATGATGCAGCTCTAAGCTATATAACTTTACCATGTCAGTGTGTTTATGACCTTGATAAATGGATTTATTAGGTACCATACATGTATATGGTTTTTTTTTTGACAAAGTTCAGAATTCAAATGTATACTTTCCCTCAAATTTTCACTCCATCAAAACTCTATATAAGAGATACATCACTACCAAAACCCTCACTTTGCCTCTCTTTTCTTCTCCTCCTGAGTCTCCTTCTTCCTTATGTTGGCTCACTCTCGATGATGCCCATCTAGGGCTCTCAGATCGTCACAAGCACAAGGATTGGTATGCCTTTGTATCTAATGCTTCTCAGTTTTGATAGCATAAACAAGAATTGCTTTTACTTGCTTTGCTAAATGAATAAACTATGGCAGAAGGAGGGGGCTGGATCACGATTTAGCACCCTCTGAGAAAACCATACATATTATGCATGTCTTCCACTTTGATCAGAGGTAGAACTATGCTGAAAATCGTGATGGTAAGCCCTCATAACAATGTCGTATGGAGGTTTCCATCGTTTCACATAAGATATATGGCAACACACATTGAAACCACATGCTCATAGCACGCTGGCAGCGCACTACAATCGCATTCAAGCTCATACACATTATGTGGCTTGTTTAGTATACTTTGTATGGCAAGTATATGATGAAACTACACGCTGGAAATGCGCTAACAACATAGTGTTGCTTCATGCAACCCTCTACATATGTGAGTTAATTGATACGTTTAATTAAGCATGAACTAACTCGTTGGGACAACGATTACCTCACCGTCACATTGTGTGTTTGATTGAACCTCTGTTCACATATATGTGCGGCCCTTTTAACACTGAGAGGGCAGTGATGGCCACACTTTTATTTGAAGTATTGTATGCCTCTTCAACGATAATGCGGATGCATAGCTGGCCGCTAGCATGATACTTTTTGTTGTATGGTATGATGGTCACCACAAGAGGTATGAATTATGATAAATGTTATGCAAATGGTGAGCAAATGCAATATGACTCTTATTGTAAACAGATCTTCCTACTACAAGGTTGCATCTCGATTCCGTTATTGGACTTGGAGTACGCTCTTATATAGGTATGCATTCCGAAGAACATCTTCGTGAAGTTTATATATATGTTTCTGTCAGTCCCTTTTTACTAAAAGTAGAGAATTCATTTCGTAATGAGAATACAATACATTTAACAATGTTTTTTCATGCTATTATTGTTGTGGCTAAAACTAGACTCGAAAAACTTATATTATCAGTCGCGGAAGAAAATATCATTCGTAAACAAATATGGCTTCCTCACAAGACCCTCACGCGACATCTATTCAGGCTAGTATTGTGAAACTTTGCCTCGTGTGTTGGTTTACGAAAAAGGTAATGGAGTATTCACATGTAGGATTGGTTATGACAAATGGTAATGGCTTAACTTATAACAATATAGCCTAAACTCTCATATTTTTACCTCTCAGTTAGCAATGATAAACACACATATATAAGCTCGGACTACACAGATTATGACTGGATTTCTTTTGCAATAAGAGAATTGTAAGAATAATAATACAAGTATTGATAACCTATGTGCCCTTAAGGTACATAAATTTGTACAAGGGATTGTCACATTTGTAAAGATTAGTACGGTACAGATCTACCCTAATCCTATTACAAATGGCAGGTTAGAATACTTGGCTAAAATGCATACTAGTAATAATATAACAAACAAAATCAAAATTTTAAAATCTTATGAAACTGGACGACAACTAGCGTATCTTGGAAAGCATGGATATGCTCAAGAGTTTCGAAAATAGTACTGTGCCTATTATGGGTTCAGATATTGGTATGGCATGGATTTGTCCCATATCTGAGTGTCGTTCCATGCTATCTCTCGTTTGCAAATCGCAACCTATAGAATGCAGTTGTTTTTCAAATACATATGATTTTGCTTTGTAAATTGATACGGACTAGTACCATAAAGCTGATCAGAATGGCGGAATGCCCTGATACGGTAATAATATGGGAAAGCCTATCACAAGTAATTATGCATTATATAGAAAAGATTGGACTACAGTTTGTCATCAAATATTTTAAGTTGTTACGCTGCTAAACTTATTTTGGACATGGATAACATCTGACATTCAGCGTTGACACCTATCTTCCTCGTTGTGCTAACTTGTGCAGTTTTGCGTGGTGGGATGGTGGTAGGTACCAGCTGGATGTCTTGAAATTTATTTTGCTATATGGTGCTTTCTTTCTTTGAAGTACTATATGCTTTCAGCTATGTTATACTTTGTTGGGGTTATGAATAAAGGTTTTAAAAGGTTTGGCCTTGCTTTTTGCAAGAGGAGCTATGTTTTGTTAATCTCTCTCAATCAACTATATTAAACGAGCACAAACTCCAAATTTATAGCATAAAAAGTCAATGTAACAAAGTAGCAAACTGTCTCAAACGAAATTTAGAGCATAAAAAGTAAATGTAACAAAGTAGCAAATTGTGTAATTGTCTTAAAACTTAAGCAATGGTTGGTGGTTGGACATAGATAGCCAAATGGCTGTCTTGCTTGAAATCCAGCTTAATAAATGGTCCAAAACTCTCCCCCAACCTGTAAAGACTACTTCAATCCTAATGTTGGTGGGTCTATATTGAAGCAAACATCTCCACAACAAAAAACAGGCCATTTCTCAACACTAAAAGAACTCACATGAGCTTGCATGACAAACAGGAAGATGGTGTAGTCCAAAGTTTAAATTGGCATGTACGCACCAGCTTAAAATGCAAGAATGATCAAGTGAAAACGGATTACCATCATTTGTATAGAGGCGGCTGTCTTAATCCACTAGTTGTATAAGGTTAACATCTAAACAAAATTTTACTCAATTGTTGTCGATTCATAAAAGGCACTAACATTCTCTCTCTCTCTCTCTCTCTCTCTCTCTCTCTCTCAGCTAGGCAAAGGATGGTAATCTTTCTAAGCTTCTTCAAGTTCGATTAAGATCACAAACTAAAACCAATTTGGAAAAGATTATTGGCTTTTCTAGTAGCAGGAAGCTTGTAGTTGAAATACCCAATAAATCCAGTTCTCTTGTTCAAGAGTAGTAATGCTTATAGAATTGTTTAGGGGCTGATTTTTTATTATGTTAGAGAAGTTTGAATGTGGGCTTTTGGTTTAAAATCTTTTTGAAAAAGGATTTGTGGAATGTATTGGAAAGAAGGAGAGTGTGAGAGTGTGAGAGACGAAAATAACTAGCTCGAAACAAAAACAAACACGAAAAAGAAGCAAACTCGAAACTCGAATGAGAAATGAACTCGAACAAAATGTGTTCGTGCGCAACGGAATGAGCTATATTAATTCTTCCCCAATCATGACTACGCCTATCATAAATTAACAGAACGTTAGTGATAGAAATCACGGTCATTTTGATTACATAGCCAAACAGTAACAAAACACCAGAAGGATAATTTGTCATGAATAGCTAGACAAATTATATGTCGTGAATGATTCGCGAAGAGCTAGACTGAGCTCGACTGATAATCAGTCATGAATTATTCACGAAAGACAAGACTAAATATTAGTCATCAACAACTAGACTAATAATAACTCGCTAAAACAAATTATCAGATTGAGCAACAAGAAAACTCAAACAGAATGAAGAATAAACATAGCAATGTTGACACAAATCTAAATGCACAACAAAGAGCTGTTATCAGATTAAGTATAACAAATATACATGTCAATAATGCAGTAGTGCACAAGATAATAGCAGATGAAACTGCGTGCTCTACAAAGCTAATTCAATCTGTAAGAGAAATGAATCTATTACTAACAAATAAAGAATCAATGCCCAAGGCATCTACTTCGTCTATATCTCTGATAAACTTCTGATGCTATATTTACACACACTTGTTTTCTTGATCTCTCAATCTCCCTCTCTCAATCTCCCTATCAATCTGAATACACAAATGGTATTCAGTATGTATACATACAATGTTGCAGGTGTGCATATGAAGAAAGTACAAAGTGGGAGATCGTGGGTGGCTGTTGTCATTGTCAATTCTGTTAGCAGAGTTGCATGGTGTGAGCGTGAAAGGGCTGTGACGTCAGCTTTTGTTGAGATGAACGTTGGTGAAGATTTTGCCTTTTCATCACCTGTAAGAATTTACTTGTATTTCTACAGACATTCGCATTTTATTCGTTTGTCTTATCATGTAAATATGCAGACTGTGCGACAACGTGAGTAGAAATGCAACATGAATGGAGGCAGATTAAAATGGGATTTAGGAGATTAGAGGAGATAAATCCAACACCCCCCCTTAATCTGGATCCGTGAACGCCTTGATCTTCAGACTAAGTAATGAAGAAGGCATGGTAAACTTTTCAAACTGGATGCATGTGTGATCTCTAAGAATGAAGGATGTATGGCTAGGGAACAATTGACAAACAAAGAAGTTTGGAATAAGAGGTTGGGCCATCCCAACTTCAAATCTTTGGAGGTAATGGCAAAGAAAGAGCATGTTCTTGGTCTCCCTACAAGTCTTGTTGCAAATAATACATTTTGTGAACATTGTGCCTTGTCCAAATCTCATAGACTTGCTTATACTAGATCTACTTCTAGATCTAAAGAAGCTTTTCAACTTGTGCATTCGGATCTTCATTCTTTTAGTACAACTAGCAATGGGGGGGTAAAAATATATGCGACTGGGGTGACTTTAGTAGGTATACTTGGGTCTATCTTCTTAAAACCAAGAATGAAGTGTTTGCTACATTTGTCAAGTTTAAGAATGAAGTGGAAAATCAATTCAATACAAAGATCAAATGCTTGAGATCAGATAATGGAGGGGAATACACTTCAAATAAGCTCAAAGATTTTTGCATAGCATATGGGATTAAGAGGGAGTACTCTAGTCCTAGGACTCCACAACAGAATGGAGTGGCAGAAAGGAAGAATAGAACCCTTTGTGAATGTGCCAAGGCAATGAGACTACATGCTAATCTTGCTAAGTCCTATTGGGGGGAAGCTTTAGCATGTGCTAACTATCTTTGTAACAGGAGGACAAGTGCTTCTTTGAATGGTAAGACTCCCTTTGAGGTCCTCTATGGTAGGAGGCTGAGTGTCAAGCATTGTAGGATCTTTGGTTGTACTTGTTTTGTCAACATCACTCTTGATGATAGAACTAAAAGATTCTTCATCAAAGAAGGGTGTGTTTGTTGGCTATAGTGAAGTAAGAAAGGCTTACAAAGTGTACATTCCTTCTACAAATAAAGTTGTCATAAATAGGGATGTCATCTTTCATGAAGAGAATGTTTCCAATGTTGTCAATGTTGATGATGATGTTGATGTGCCTACTAATCATCATGATGTGCAAGATGTCTTGGATGAAGGTGGAGATGCCACTCCAAAGAAACCTTCAAGGAGGACTCAAAGGCAAAGGACTAAGCCATCAAGGCTAACCTATGATGAAAAAGGAAAACAAGAGGTGGAGAACTCTAACTTTGCTTTTCTTACCTCTTTTGATGAACCAACTTGTGTAGGTGAAGCAATTTAAAATGAGGAATAGATCCAAGCCATGGATCATGAGCATCAAGCACTCATCAAGAACAACACTTGGAGGTTGGTGGAACTTCCAAAAGGCAAGAAGGCAATTGGTTGTAAGTGGATCTTCAGCAGATTTCTAGAAACATCTAAAAAACCCACGAACTTTCACCCGATTCACTGTGCATAGGTGTGATTCAAATATATTTACTGCCAGGTCGGCGAAGAATAATATAAAAAATAGAAGGTTTTCTCGGAGAATCAGTTGTCATATTGTCAAATTTTGCCAAAAGTCTCTTTTTTGCAAAAATACCAGTATTATTCTTGATTCTTCACCAGAACCTTCACCGAGTTTCCTAATCATTCTATTTATAGTAAAATACTATTTCTGAGTTTGGTGAACATTCATCCTATCAAGATCATAGAAAATCGTGACTTTTACCCTCGTCAAACTACATAAACTGTGTTTTTGTGTGCCAGAAACCTTCGTCGGTTTTATCCTAGTTTTATCTGTGTCAGATTTTGAGTCTGAGATTTTGGTGAAGGTTATTTCCATAGAAATTATCAGAAAGGCCTAATCAGAGAGTTTTATCTAAAAATAGCACTGCTCAACCTTCGTCGAGTCAATCTTTGCCTAGGGAACCTTCGCCAGTTCTATTTTTAGGTTTTGATTTTCTAGATCAAGTCTATGTCAAAATTTGGATCAAATCTGATACAGTCTGATTTTGATTCTGAGAATTTTTTCATTATTGAGAAGTATCGATTGGTTGAATCTTGAAATCTTTTTCACGATATAGGAATCTGATTCTTTTCAAGTGGAATAGATCTAGCAGATCTGATATGAGATAGTTTTGATTGAAAATCTAGATCCAATCTCATTGTCTGCTTGATTTAAATCTGTAAAGATGGCTGCCCCTGGAGGCGCTCCTAGAGGTTCTACTCAGGAAGTCAATCCAATCATTGTTAGAAGAGCACCCCGGTTGGATCTACCCAAATACAATGGATTAACAGATCCAGTTAGATTTCTTCAAATCTATTCTAAATTTTGTGAAGTCTATGGCAAAATTTTTTCCCAAGATAAACTTAAGCTTTTTTCTATGGCCTTAACAGGCGCAACACAAGATTGGTACTATAATTAAGATGAAATTGAGTGTACAGATTGGGAGACTGTTAAACGAGCCCTTATCACACGATTCAAACCTCAAAAGTTTATGGAAGACCCTTTCCTTCTTGTAAGTAAAATTAAAATGCAAAAGCGAGAAATGATTCGAGATTACATTGAATGGGTAAAACACCTCAGATCTAAGTGCGAACCTGAGCTGATTAACGAAAATGCCATGATTATGTGATTTTGGTTAGGTTCACCTAAAAGGATCAGACATGAGCTGAAACGCCATAATGAGTATGCAATGTTACAGAATGCTATGGATGATGCAATTTGGGAGGAGGATGAAGATTCATATGATGAGCCGAATATCAGTATGTTGCCTTATACAGCAGGGCAGACCACTACGACATCCACCACTGTTGCATCAACAAATGTCAATGCTACTGCAGAAATGATGCCCAATGAGTTTGAGAAACTGGGGAAGAACCAGCAGAAACAGATGGAAAAGTTGCAGTCGCAATTTGATGAGAAGATCAAAGCATTGGAAGATTTCCATGAATATTGCAAAGACTTTTCCTAGGAAAAATGTCTGGTGTTCTATTTGTACCAGAAATCACGCAGTGAATGAGTGTCCTCAATTGAAAAAACGAATGGAAATCAGTATATGCCATTTGTGTAATTCGCCTGATCATGAGACTACTTTTTGCAACTTCAATCCTCAATTAATTCAGCAATGGTATGCCCATATGGGATATCGAGAACCATAGTATGGAGGAAATCCAGCAGCTAGACCTCGACAATCTGCTCTTGGATACCCGGAACGTCCAGTTCTCCAATGACTCAATGATAGACCAATACAAATCCACCATCAAGTGTTTAGGCCTACAACCATTAATTATGACCATGTACGTATAAGGGCCCCAATTCTCTTATAGTCACAATTAAGTTATGGGTTGTTAGTCTACTCGTCCCTAGTGTGGATGCGCTACCCGAGACCAGTCATGGGCATGACATTCTTCCCCCCTTATTCAAGTTTTGTCATCAAAACTTAAAATTGGGAAAGTTCTTCCTTAAGCTTTCTTCCTATTCCTAGGAATCATCATCGTCTGTACATCCCTTCCATCAAACTAGATGCTCGGTAACTATTCGGTTTCTCAATTGTTTAGTTCTTGTATCCAAGATCTTTTCGGGTTCAAGACTCTTCTTCACGTAGACTCTTCTTGAGACGACTAACGTGAAATATGGGATGTACTTGTGATCCTTCCGGGAGTTCCAATTGGTAAGCCACTCCGATCTTTTTCAAGATCTTAAACGATTCTCTATATCTAGGGGACAAATTATAATGCTTGCCGGTACGCATTACACTTGAATCCTTTGGGATTCTCAAATATACCGAGTCTCCCATGTCAAAGTCTCTTGGTGATCTTTTCAGATTTGCATAATGTCGATCCCTATCCTGGGCACTCTTGACATTCTCATGTGTAATCCGTAGCATTTCCTGCATATCATGTAGGAAATCCGCTACTTTTTGAAACTTGACCGTCCAAGTCTTAACCGCAATGGGTGACCTAAGCTCAAATACATAAGCATAAATGGGCTATAACTTGCAGCCAAATGCTTATTATATCTGCATCTCCATCAAGGATAACATCCTCTCTGAGGAGATTGTTAAAATATAAATACAAATCTTAACTGATCTTCTGATCACGCAAGTAATCCTTCTTTTAAATGATCAAGTATAACTAGAATCTGAGCTATGATTCATCAACCATAATTCATCGGATTCTTGTCCTATACTCAATAAAAGAACATGATAACCTACCTATGATTAAAAGAACTTTTAAGCTCAGAGCCATCTCTAGTTTAGCAAATACAGCCAACCAAAAGCGACTAGTGAACTTCGAATCACGAATGTCATTTTGGTAATCCGTAAAGCCAAAACAGATACTTTATAATTACTTGGTCTTTACCCAAATAAACATAGTTGATTTGGTAAGATGGCCAGTCATTAGCAAAATTCCACTATCTTGTTTATTCATTCGAAGTAATCTACCATGAACACAGTCCTCTCCTATGGATTAGGTATATCCTAGAATCTGAGTTATGATTCACCAATCTCAACTTTCCAGATTCCGGAGACCATAGCATATTATAAGAGTACATCACAATTCTTAAAAGACACATGAGTTGTTCTTGAAAGTCCTTTCCATATGGAAAGTTCCAGACTTTTCCAACTCACACACGGTGTCAATAAAAGGATTGTAATCACAAGAATACCCTCGCTTTAAATATGGCACAAATCGTCATTCCAAAGTTAGGGTCCCAATCTAGAATACGTCTTGATTTTCCACTTTAGTTCTAATCTAGAATAACTTAAGATTTTCCTGAACCTCATTACATGAAGTTCTAACTTTTGGCAAACAACAACTATCCAACTCTCCTGAGCTTTCCGGGATAGCATTCCATTTTTTTCGGACGAGAAAAGATAAGTCCCAAAAGTTCTTGTGTATTCTATGCGCACTCATCAGTAAATGAATCCAAAATGACTCATAAATGTTGTGACTTATAAGCAATACATTTCATCAATAATATCCATAAGTAAAATTACTATTGATGATTTTTCATAACTAACTCAGAAGTAACGTTTCTAACTGAGTTAGCTATAACGGATTTAAAAATATTTAAATGTCTTGGTGTGGTACCAAAACACCACATTTAATCTGATTCTAAATCAATCCCAGGTTAATAAACAATTTTCAATGAGAAATTACTATAACCCAGCGAGAAATTGTTTCAAACACAATCATCAATATGCCTATGTACCAACAACTAGTTTATGCATGCAAATAAACTTCGTTCACAGAATACTTGGTAGATCCACATGATTAAAAGTTTGTACAAAAGGTTTTAATGATCCCACAAAGATTCACTATGTAGCATAATGCCACTTTCCCTTTTGTGTTGTTGAAGTGCTTTGAGACCAACCTCTTGATCATCCACTTGACCATCAAAGCCAATGAATAAGACCTCTTTTCCAGATACATTAGTTGCTTTTATAGCATGAGAACCAATATCCACTTGCATAGCATCATCTACACAAGAAGATTCTCCAAAACATGTGAGTAAAGCAAAGTGTGTCACTTCCACTTGCTTACCTTTCTCTTGAACATCAAAGATATCAAAGATATGCATATCTTCAGACCTTAATTTATGGAAATACTGCCTCAAACATATGATCTAGATCTAACAGGATCTCATCCATGCTTGATCTCGAATTTCCACAAAGGTTAGTGAAAACAATGCCACCATCATAAAGCAAAAGATAGATTCCAAACTTTCCATCCAACATGAAGTAGAGTAGGTGAATATGAGTATCAAATCTAATAAATCCAGCTCTCTTGAGTCCATAACAAACCTCAATAAGATCACCAATGAGATATCCCTTGCCTTGAAAAAATTGCATCTCGATTTGCTCCATGTAGTCTTCTCCAACCAACCTTTTGTCATCTTGATCATGAGTGAACAAATTGTGAAAATTGTCAACATTTCCTTGTCTAGTTTTAGGCCAAAATTGCTAAAAATGGCACATAGTTTAGGATCTGACTTTTCACACGTGTGAAACAGGTCTAGATATTTTTAGTAAGTGTATTTTTTCAGTATGAAGAAGTGTCAAACTTCAAGACCTTCGAAATGAGTCCATTTTCATGTATTTTGGACATATATGCCAATTTTACCTATATAGGGCATATTTTAGGTAAGGAGGGTCTAGAGAGAGGAGAGAGAGTCATCTCTCTCAGCTATATATAGCAGGTAGGCCGTGGAGAAACAGGTTGGAGCAGATCCATTGTATTCATTTGCTTAATGAGAGATTTTTCTATTGGGTTCTCCTTCCATTGTTGGCATTGTGTAGTGATTGAGTTCAAGCTTTGTGTGTATGATCTTAGGTGCTTTCCAAAAGTGGTAGGCTGATGTATTATGGACTGTATAATGCTATTTTGGGCCGCACTTGATGTTTATGGAAGTTTCCATTTGTGATAAATGCTTTTTGATCAAGTTCTTTGCATTCTAGGTAGCATAGAATGTGTTGCCAATTCCTAGCTTATGTAGTTTGGAGTGCAAGCATTCAAGCCAATGATCTTGGAGTTTAGATCCACTTAGGATCTGTATTTTTCACATGATATCAGAGCTGGTTGGCTTCTATTTACAGTAAGTATTCCATTTTTGGTGATATTTGGATGTTTGATCAAGTTCTAGCATGATTTTGCATTGCTTTGTTGATCAAATCTTACTAACCTTTGTTTTGTGAGTTGAACTTGTGGATCAAAAGCATATTTCAGGTCTATTGAAGATCAGAGGCTGAAAAGAAACTATTTTGGATCAGATCATAACACCTAATCATTTGTGATTGTGAGGCTTGTGCATATTCAATACTAACAATGTTCTTTTCAATCCTATTGTTGACAATCTCCATTCTTGGATGAACACTCTCCTTAAGTGGATGAAACTTCTCCTTAAGTGGATGACAAATGCTCTTTTGAGTGAGTTGTAATTCTCCTAAAGGCTGAGCAAAGCTCCCATTTGGATGAAAGATCCCCTTTTTTGGGTGAACATATTGTAAGCTCCATTGTGAAGAGCATATTGTAAAGATTGTCATCAATTTTGGCATAAATTTTGGTGTACTTTGTTGAGCATGTAAGTAACTCTCCTTATGTAATTTGATTGGAGCATTTGCTGGAAGGTGTTAACCATTATGCAAGTGTGTTTTCAGGTTCTTAACAGGTTGAGGAACATTCTCATGTGAAGTGATCTTAGATCTACATCTAAACACCAAGATTTGACAAGATAGTGAAGCTAGTCTTGTGATTCACTAAGTGTGCTCATTCATTCACCTCTAAATCTTGTATTTATCACTTGCTGGAGTTTATAAACTTTTAGAAGTGTGGTTTACATGTGGTTTTATAGGTTGAATCAATATCTTAGTGTGTTGATCATATGTTGATCAAGTTTGTTCATTACTAGGTAATCTTGGCATCCTAGTTTTGGGTATTTTCTAAGAATGCAAGTAACTCTTCACACCATAACTTGATTTGGTCACTTGCTGGAAAGTTTGAGAGCTTAAGCAAGAGTGTGTTCAGGTTGGTTTGATTTTGTAATCCATTCTTAGTGTGTGCAAAGTGTTGCATGTGTTTCAATCTTCCTTTCTATGCTTGGAAACCATCTAGGTTCAAGATAGAAGTGTTTTAGGGTCCTAAATCTTCATAGATCTCTTTATCTATCATTTGTTGAGAGAAAAGTGAGTGCTAAGTGCTTTAGGACAAAACCTAAAAGTTGAAGAAACATTAGAATCATGGCTTCCAATGGTGGGATCATGCTAGAGTCTAGTGAAAGGTTGAGTTCATCAAACTACTCTACTTGGAAAGTGAGGATGGAGTCCTTACTTGAGTTGAATGAACTCATGGACATAGTTGCAGAAATTGAAGAGAGACCTCTCACATTTCAAGAGCAACAAAGGTTTGATAAGAAGGCCAAAAGGGCTCTTCATATCATTAAAATGAATGTTACAAATGAACTTCTCAAGGAAGTTGGAAAGTGTCAAAGTGCAAGTGAGGCATGGAATGCCTTAAAGAAGCTCTTTGAATCAAAGTCCACATCTAGGGTATTGACCCTAAGGAGACAAATATTTTCTAGTAGGCAAAGAGAGGGTGAAAGTGCTCATGCATTTATCTTGAGAGTTAAGTCCCTAAGTGATGATTTAGCATGCATTGATGAGAACATAAAAGATGGTGAAATAGTCCAAGTTATGTTGAATGGTTTGCTAAATGAACATGCTAACCTTGTGCAAAGTTTTGCCATTCAAAGAGTCTTGCCAAGTGTGGTTGACTTGCAAGAAATCTTATTGGCTGAAGAACATAGGTTGCAATCAAAGCTTGATGGTGCATCCTTGCAAGGTGGAGGTGAAGAGGCTTTCTTCACAAAAGGCAAATTCAAGGGCAAAGGTAAAGGCAAAGGGAAATGGTCCAAAGGTGGTAACTTTGATCATGATGATCACTCTTCCTCTTCCTCTTCTACTAAGAACAATAAGTCAAAGTTCAAGTGCTTTTATTGTGGGATAAAAGGACATTTTGCAAATGAATGCCATAAGAAACAAAATGCTAGATCTAGGTTGAGATCTAATGTACTTCTTGGAGATGATAATTGTTGTGCTAACTTGGCAAGCTTTGGTGAATCTATGGTCAATTTTTTGGATCCATTGGATCTTGAAGATGCACTAGTGTTACCTACTAGTCATATGGAGTCATGTGGAGCTAAATTAGCATCATGTTTGTACTCTTCTACTCATGGACTTCCAAGGCTTGTTGGTTCTTCAATGGTGCTAGATGGCAAGTGCAAAAATGGAAAAGGTAAGGAAGGAGCTAACTTCATCAATGGAGTTGATGAAGATTCTTCTTTGGAAGTGATTGTTGCTAATGACTTGTTTGTTCATATGGAAAAAGATGGAGATTCTAAGTGTCATTCTTTGCAAGAAGATGGTTGTTCTTCTGATTCTTTTCATATTGATGTATGTAATCATGTGGGAAAAGATGATGGTGCTTTGAGCATGCTTGAAGGAAATGGTTCTTTTACATCTTTTTGTGATAAAGTCATTTGTGCAACAAGTGGTGTCACATTTCTTCATAAAAAGAGTAGATCAAAGGTTTCTATCATGAGACTTGGTGAGGGAGATCACAAGTCAAAAGGAAGAGAAGTATGTGAAGTGTTCAAAGTAGGATGTACTTTGAATGATGTTTTTATGAACGATAGTGAGGAAGAATCATTATCATATGACTCATTACCTAAATCATTGAGTAGAAGTTCATGTTTGAAAAGAGAGAGTACTTCAATCACTCTTATGTTGAAGGTACTAAGGATTCTTTTCTTGGCTTCTAATATTCAAGAGTCTTCTACTTCTTATGGTGCAACTATCAAGAGGGAGGTTTCTAACTTTTGTGGTGCTAGCATTAAGAGGGAGTCTTGTGAAGGAAAGGGCAATGGAAGAGTGGTTCTTGGGAAGATCCAAAGCATGGATCTAACATCTCTTCATCAACTCAAAGCATTCTATGATTGTGGTGGATTGTTCATTCATGGTCAAGATGGCAAAAGGTTGGTTGAAGAAGACTACATGGAGCAACTCAAGTGGCAACTTCTTCAAGGCAAGGGAGATATCATTGGTGAGCTTATTGAGGTTTGTTATGAACTCAAGAGGGCTGTTTTGATTAGGTTTGATACTCATCTTCACCTACTCTACTTCATGTTAAATGGAAATGTTGGAATCTATCTTTTGGTTTATGATGGTGGCATTGTTTTCACTAACTATAGTGAAGGGTCAAATTTGAGCATTGATGAGATCTTGTGGGATCTTAATCATGTGTTTGAGAGGGAGTATCTTCAGAGTTTCAGATCTGAAGATGTTCACATATGCAAGATCTTTGATGTCTTATTGGAAGATCAAGAGGTTGATCTTGGATTGCTTCATCAACACCAAGAGACAAGTGGCAATTCGAAGCTAGTGAAAAGCATCAAAGAAGAGACAAATGGTCAAGGCATTTTGGATCTGTTTTTACAGGTTCTTGAAGGTTCAAGTAAGGTCTTTGGAGCTGCAAGGAAGTGTCTTCTTACTCTACCTCACTTGCCTAATCTCATGTATGAACATTGTTATGTCAATGTGTTGAAATTGTCAAATTTCAATAAAACTAGTTCCATAGTTTTGCATCCTTTGGATCTTGGAGATGGAATAGTTATCATTGCTGGTTTGTATGATCAAGTACATGAATTCATTCAGATCTTGAAAGGTATTGAAGTGGTCAATATGTTTTCTTTTGAACAAAGTTCAAGATCTAGTATTCTAGTGTTGGCAAATTGGCAACTTGTTGACATTGTAGGATCAAGCGTTGTGTGCAAATCTTGTGGAGGTACTTCAAGTATTTCAAGTTCAGGTTTTGGTCATTCAAATGGAGTAGGGAACACATCTTTTTGGCATTCATTCACTCAAAGGCTTTCATGGATTGAAGATCTACAAAGGCAAGGTGGTGATGGAAGTTCATTCATGGAGATACATGTTGCATTCACTATATGTATAGTGAAATGTGGAGGAGGCATGCAAACACTTGTTGATCACTTTCATTTACAACTTGTTTGCTGCTATTTTACAGAGAAACCAGAGATGGATACATGGAGGAATTCATTAATTGAGATTCTATGTTCTTTTACATGTACCATTTTTATGATTCTATGTAAAATTGATGTAAGAAATAGTGAAGCATCCTATATGGACACTATTATCTATATCAATTATGTTGTGTCCTATTTTGTACATATTAGGATCCTTGAGAAGAGATCTATTCTGATGATGGAGATCATTCTTAAGTTGGAACAAAGTAGTGTTGTAAAACTAGCAAGTTAAGTTGAAGAGGGAGTGTGAAAATTGTCAACATTTCCTTGTCTAGTTTTAGGCCAAAATTGCTAAAAATGGCACATAGTTTAGGATCTGACTTTTCACACGTGTGAAACAGGTCTAGATATTTTTAGTAAGTGTATTTTTTCAGTATGAAGAAGTGTCAAACTTCAAGACCTTCGAAATGAGTCCATTTTCATGTATTTTGGACATATATGCCAATTTTACCTATATAGGGCATATTTTAGGTAAGGAGGGTCTAGAGAGAGGAGAGAGAGTCATCTCTCTCAGCTATATATAGCAGGTAGGCCGTGGAGAAACAGGTTGGAGCAGATCCATTGTATTCATTTGCTTAATGAGAGATTTTTCTATTGGGTTCTCCTTCCATTGTTGGCATTGTGTAGTGATTGAGTTCAAGCTTTGTGTGTATGATCTTAGGTGCTTTCCAAAAGTGGTAGGCTGATGTATTATGGACTGTATAATGCTATTTTGGGCCGCACTTTATGTTTATGGAAGTTTCCATTTGTGATAAATGCTTTTTGATCAAGTTCTTTGCATTCTAGGTAGCATAGAATGTGTTGCCAATTCCTAGCTTATGTAGTTTGGAGTGCAAGCATTCAAGCCAATGATCTTGGAGTTTAGATCCACTTAGGATCTGTATTTTTCACACAAATTTGCAATCATAGAATCTTTTGAGCTGATGAAGAGATGTGAGATTCATGCCTTGGATCTTCCCAAGAACCAATCTAAGAAGTAGAAACCTCAAAAACAATAGAAATTATGAAAAAAATGTTTAGTAACTTCAACATAAGGATGATTGTTGTACTCTCTTTTTTCAAACAAGAACTTATATTCAATGATTTAGGTAATGACTCATAAAATAATGATTCTCCCTCACTATCATTCACAATGACATCATTCAAAGTACCTCTTACTTTGAACACTTCACACACTTATCTTCTTCTTGACTTGTGACTATCTCCCTCACCAAGTCTCATAATAGAACCATTTGATCTACCCTCCTTATGAAGAAATGTGACACCACTTGCTGCAAAAATGACTTTCTTGGATGCATCACAAGAAAATGCAGAAGAACCATCTCCTTCATGCATGCACTTAGGAACATCTTTTGATCAAAGATCTTGATTTTGATAATCACCATCATTTAACTCTAGTTTATCATGACCATCAAATGGTTCAACTGCTTTATCTGCAGAGCCATCTTTAGTGACTGGTTCATGTTGTTTTTCGTTTTACTGATCGTTGTTGAGATCTTCAAAGTCATGGTCAAGTTCAGAAATGTCGTTGTAGTCTTGATACTGATCATCATTAGCAAAATCATCATTCTGGTTTTGATATTGATTGGCATCAGCTTGATCCCAATATTCTTCCACATCATCGTCATAACTGTCATCACAAGGAAGAGCCTTCACCACCTCCATTGATGAACAACACTTGTTCTGTTTCCTTTTATTTGAATATCTATGCAACATACACAATCAATTCAAATATAACACTCTATTACAAAATAACACTCTATTACACCATTATTGCAAGCAATATGTTATGTGCTTGTGAATACATTATTTAGAGATTAAAGAATTTAGCGTTGATAGAGTCAAAACATAAGATCTTATATTAATAATATGCTATAATGCACACATGCCAAAATGCAAAACTCTCTCTCTCTCTAATAATTTCTATTTTATACTAATCTACTTCTCTCTCTCTCTCTCTCTCTCTCTCTCTCTCTCTCTCTCTCTCTCTCTCTCTCTCTCTCTCTCTCTCTCTCTCTCTCTCTCTCTCTCTCTCTCTCTATTAAATCTTCATTCTATTAACACTACCTATTCATATATTACCCTGAATTCTAAGTCAATGCAAAATGCAAAACATCCTCTCTCTCTCTCTCTCTCTCTCTCTCTCTCTCTCTCTCTCTCTCTCTCTCTCTCTCTCTCTCTCTCTCTCTCTCTCTCAGTTTAAACACTATCAAACACTATCTATTTAAATACTACCCTAAATTCTAAATCAATGCAAAATGCAAAACACACCCTCTCTCTCTCTCTCTCTCTCTCTCTCTCTCTCTCTCTCACACACACACACACACACACACACACACAAATTAAACTATATATATATATATATTTCTATCTCAAAAATTCATACTCTATCTTGACATTTCTAACTTCACATTATTATCTTTACTATTCAAACAATCTTGTACATAGCAATATTTGTGGTCCAACGCCAACTCCATCCTTAGGAGATGCAATTTATTTTATCACTATAGATGATTTATTAACAAAACATGCAACACAAGGAGAATCACTCGATGGTTACTTCTGTTGTTGGAGTTTAATTTTCGGCTAGATGGTCTAGAGTCATGTTCATTATGCACAAATCAAAAACCTTTAAATGCTTCAAAAGATTCAAGGCCATGGCTGAGACACAAACGTCTACACAAGTGAATGCTCTCCAAACTGATGGTGGCGGCGAATATCTCTCTAACGAGATGTTAGATCACCTGGTTGAACATGGCATTCAAAGATAGTTCATAGCTTCCTATTCTATTCAACAGAATGGAATTGTAGAAAGGAAGAATCGAACACTTCTCAACTCAGCCAGATCCATGCTACATCAAGCGCACTTGCCTGCAAAGTTTTGGGCAGAAGTTACTGCCCCAGCTTGTTATGTACAGAACAGATCAAACACTAAAGCTTGTTACGTACAAAACAGATCAAGCACAAGCCTAGTGTCAACCATTAAAAAATCTTTGGTTGTGGATGTTTTGTTTACATTCCTAAATAGCTTAGGAAGAAGCTGGATCATAGGACAAATAAATGTATTTTCATTGGCTATCTTGATGAACATAAAGCTTACAAAGTTTATGATCTATCTCTAGGGATGTAATCTTCCAAGACCATACATACTATGATTTTAAACATCGGTCTCAACACAAGAAGGTTTAGTCAATACAATACTTGGATCCATTGGTGTATCAATTGGTTTGCAATCAGACATATGAAATTTTTCTAAAATGCCTTTTAGATATGTCTGTTGGCTAAGATAGATCTTCTTCTGAAGTCTATTTCTAGTAATGTGAATTTCTAGCAAAGAATGGACATCGCCTAGATCACTCTTAGTAGTGTGTAGTAGGAAAGTGTCGTTAGACATAAAAAATGCATCATCTACGTAAAGAGCTATGTGGATTGAATGGACACCTATGTGCTTGGAATAAACATTACAGTCGGTTGAATTGCTTGCAAAACCCAATTGAATGAGATAAGAGTTGATTCTATCGAACCATGCTCTTGCGCTTGCTCCAGACCATAGATTGCCTTGTGCAGCTTGCACACTTTGTGTTGTTGGCCCTTGACTTCGAATCCTTCCGGTTGAAGGTATATAGCTGCATTTTGAGGTCTTCCATGGTTGTTAATGCAATCAGAGTCCCGATTGACTATATTTTGACAAAAAGATTAAAAATCTCTTGATAATCCACTCCTTGGACTTGAGTGATTCTTTAGCCACCAGTCGTGCTTTCCATTTTACAATGGAACCATCAGAGTTGATCTTCTTCTTGAAGATCCACTTGTTGTTGATAACTCTCTTGTGAGTGGGGAAGTCAGGCAGTGTCCAGGTTCGATTCATCAAAAGTAAGTTGTATTTGCTTTCCATAGCTTCTTGTCACTTCACAGCATCCTTAAAGTTAATTGCTTCGGCTAGAGTCTCTGGTTCTTCTGATGAAGTCCAGAATGATTGAGGTGTATACCTCTCAGGAATTGTCCGAGTCCTTGAGGATCTGCGAACATTTGGTTGACCAAAATGCGATGGTGCTTCTTCTTGAATTTGTCCAGATCTGCTCGAGCTAGCTTGCTCTGGTCCGGCGATAGGTACTATCGACTGCTCGGCTTTTGTAGCTATAGCTGCAGGTTATGTAGAAGAAACATTATCATTGGAAGATTCCATGCTACGTAAAATAGGATGAAATGACATAATATCGTTTATCGATGGTATAGTGAAGTACTCGACTTAGTAAAGTACTCTTATCATTCACTAATCGGATCTTTGATGTATGCCATGCTATGTACTAAACCAAATTTAGCATACACTATTAGCACGTTAAGTCAATTAGCACATAGAAATCTAGTATCATTTCATTCGGGAGAAAATGTTCTTAGGGCAAGTGATTCTTCAGTAAACTTGCACAGGGTACTAATCATTGGAAAAAAATATTGAGGAATCTAAAAATAGCGTGTGCGAGTTTTAGTTCTAGTTCTTAGTAGGTGTGCGAGTTTGCTTTGACTAGAAATGGACGAACTGGTTTCATTCGCAAATATTTTTGCTTCGCTTCGTGTTTCATTTCGTTTCGCGATTTCTATGCTTCCAGCATGAATCAATATCAGAGCTCGGTTAAGTTTTGCCTCACTTTGTTTTGTTTTCGTCTAGATTTTGTCTTGTTTCATTTTGTTGTGTTACAGAGCCTGATTGATCGAACACGAATTATTCTCAAACAGAAATAATCTGAGTTTCGCGAAAGTTTTGCAAATCGTTCGAGAGACCCCCATCAGTTTGTCACTAGAGTTATAGCTGGAATTTGCATTTTTTGAGTGCAAATTTTGCAACTGTGGTATTAGAGCCACCTTTTCAAAGTCTGACATAGCTGAAAAAGCTATCAGATCTAGGAGGCTAAGCATTAAAAAAACAACCATTAAGAAGTGAGAACACAAATTTAGGAGCAATGGCTTCAATAAGCAGCATACAATCCAAGATTAGTACAGTCCTGGATTTACCAGGATCTAACTTCCTGGCATGGAAGGTTAAGACCTTGCTGATACTAAAGGGAGAAGGATTATTCTCTTGGGTAGATGGCACCGAGGAGATGCCTACAACAACAGGCAAGGAGCTACGCGAATGGAGGGAGAAGAATGACAAGGCAGTAGCTTTGTTATTATCATCCATCAAGGATAGCCTGACACTTGACCTGGCTACACTCTCTAAAGCAAAAGGGATGTGGGATACTCTACTCAAAAGATTTCAGACGAAATCACGCAGTCAGATAATGATGCTTGAAGATCTACTTACAAACCTACAGTGGGACGACAAAGACCTCACTTCCTTTATTAGGAAGATGAAGGATCTAGTCCTTTCACTACACAATTCTGGAGCCGAAAATGCAGTGTCAATAGAAAAGCAACTCACTTATCTGTTGAGAGCCTTACCAAGATCCTTCCAGACAAGTAGAACACTACTATCAAATGATCCTACAATGACACTCGAGAAGGCAATTGTCGAGATTCGAGAACAAGTCGAGGCTTGAGAGCACCTTGATCACAAGGATGCTTCTGACCAAGCCCTCTACAGCAACAAGGAGAAGACAAAGAAACAATTCAAGCCTAAGAGAGATCAGATCGAAAGCATGATCATGATCAACAAGCAGAAGGAACCAGCAAAGGCAAATGGAAGAACACATGAAGGTCGAAACAACAAAGTGGAGACAAGAAGACTTGCATGAGATGCAAACACGAAGGACATACTGTCATTAACTCTCATCTACTTTACATGCACTTCTCCTTCATTTACTTCTCCCCTCCTCGCTTTTTAATATCCCTTGTCTCTTTTTTTCACAAAACAAACACAAAACACAAAACACCAAACAACTACCTCTAAAAGCTCCAAATCTTTCCAACGGGCGAGTCCCCTTCTTCTCTCTCATCTCCAGGATCACTTATCTCATCTTCAGATAGGGTTTTAGTCTCTACTATATTAGGGTGAGGCCAAGGCTTTCTAAGCCCTTTCATCTTAGGAGTCAGCAAAATACTCAAAGATGGTCGTATTTCTTCATCCAACTACTTCCATGGTAGTGACCCTATGATGACTAATCTCAGGTAGTATTTCGTCTACCGGATAATACTCAACTGCTGTTGTTTACGCAACTCATGGTCTATCTTAACTCATTGTTCTATGGCAAATCTCATATTGTACCATATATGCATCTTGTGAAGTTTAAGTTTCGTCTAAGATCTTAAGGTAGCCAGCGTATTGGGTATGTGTATGGTATCTCAACAAGACGTAGTAACTTCTCTCATCTCATCAATAAGATATAGGGTGGGTATCTTAGAAATGAAATCAATCAACTCAATAGGGCAATTCCTTTTTGGTGTGTAGTTGATGGTTTAAACAACAGAATCATTCCTAACACATGAAATTTGTGGACCATTGGTATTGTTACTTCCATCTATCTTCAAGGCAATTGTTTCTCTACTAACTATAATAGAGTCCTCAGAGGACATTTCCTAACTTGGATGTGAGGTGTTGCACTCCAGCTTTAACACAACACGCTTAGAGGCTGCTAGGCTTGTCGACTGGTTTAGTGGAAGGACAATAAGCACATAACAACACAAAGTTTTTCTTCTAGTCTTGGAGCCTATTTAAGAGCTAATAGGAGTTATTGATTTGCATTTTTCAATCTATCTCAGCTCATTGGTACAATGAAGAAAGACCTTTCCCAATGGATAATTCCTCAAAATGGTCTATCTTCAAGTAGTACGGTGTTTCTAGACAATCCAAATCACTTCTCACAACAATAGATAATGATATCATCTAGTTGAGTATGGTATCTCTCTTGAGAACATAATTGATGTTCTTAATGATATGAAATTGATTTTAGATCAAAAGGTTATTTCATCAAATGTATGTTCTTGAATCTTGCAAGAGCAAGAGTGAGTTGTCCACTCATAGTATGAAAAATTGTCTTTTTTCATGTATTGAGGCAAATTGTAAACTCTTTATGAGAGAAAGTGAATCATCCTCTAAGGAAAGTTATCTCCATAATGAAGTATCTAGCCTCATTAGATCTGATATTAGCATGGTAACCAAGCATGATGATATGATACAAACTCTTTGTTATTATAGCATGCATAGTCTTGCCAATGTTGATGAGCCTAATCCTCGAGATCTTGGTAACATGATGTTGGATCTTTGTGATCGTCATGAGTCAAGAAGGACTCTTTATTTTCTCATGGAGTTGCAGCTATTTTCAAGGAGGAGGAGCTTTTGGATCAACCATATGCTTCAAGGCTGGAACAAATCAATGAAAGAGGTGCTAGGATGGTGCAAAGCTCTCAAGTTCATCAAAAAAGTCAACATCAAAGAGGCATTATCATGGATATGGTGATTTCGGATCGACATCAAGCTCATTGGCTGATCTTCACACCTTTGAACCAGCAAGGATCCATATTTGAAGACCAATTCAGCCCATGGAGTCAATCTCAATATCATCATATTTTTATCAAGTTAGTTTTGAGGAGGAGTGTTAAAATTGGCAAAAGCTAACTTGATCAAATCTTGTAAATACCATTATGAGTAGTACATATCATCATTAGACATGTGTGGAGCCTATTCCCACGTGTGAAATAAATGCATTTATCATTTAGACGAGTCATATAGGTTGTACATACCATTTCATTTGAGATCTAGTGGCTAAAATGGCCAAAATCTAGTTTTCTAGCTATATGCCACTTGGCATCATTTTATTGGTAGGAAAAGCTATTTCACATGGATAGGACTGATCTCACACGTGCCAAGGACTGCTCACATGTGTGAAAACATCAGTAGCAGGTGAGATCAAACTTGTAGTAGATATTTGTGCAAGTTCCTATAAATTAGGAAAATTGCCTAAAATCAAGGGAGGTGGCTATAAGTTAGAAAACTTGGTCCATGCACCATATTGATGATTATTGGTGGATCCTTTGATGAGTAGGCACTCTCACACGTGCCAAATCAGCTGAGTAAGCATCAGCTCTTGTGTATATATGGTGGCTCATTTGGCCATAATTGACAAGAAAGCTAAATCTTGGTTTTGGTGCATTTCTTGAGTAATCTCTCCATTTGTCTTGTGATTTTATGCTTCTAATGGTTTCTAAGCTTAGTGTACTTCATTATTTGCTGGTAGTTCGTACTCTGACAGGTCTTCACACGTGTGAAACCAACAAGTACAAGTTTTGATCATATTTGATTGTTCTTGTTAGATTTGTTGATGTAGATTTGATCTAGTGCTATCTAATCTTGTGTAGATTGGTAGATCAATCTAATCTAACACCCAATCACACTTGTGGATCTGATTTGGATCCATTCTTGGTCCTTTTTGCTGTACTTTCATAGTGTAGTATCTACAAGAATTACAGGGGTATCCAAAATAGATGTAGCTATATTTACAACATTATCAAGAGCAGCGTTATCTACAATTGGTTCTAGATTAGGCTTCGTAGATTCTGTGGTGTCTACCCTCCTTATTTTCTTCGGAGCTCTCTTGGGGGCTTTCTGCTTCCTAGCACGCTTGGTAGGAAGATCAGTCCTATCTAGAGGAACAGGTCTGGGAGCAGCAGACTGAGATACGTGTAACTTGCAAAATCTTTTTCTCATTCTCATCAGTAACTGAAAGTCCTTGGGCATTATGGTGACTCTCTTGGAATGAATTGCAAGCAAAAATGAATTTTCAAAAAAAAGGCTCATATAGTCTTCAACAGCTTCTTGAAGGCACTGAAGAGCAGTGGGTGTGAATCTAACGAGTTGTCCGAGATCATTTCTAGTTATGTTTCGGACGTCACAGTAGAATGGAGCTCTGGGAATCAATAGAGTGGTTGATCTCTGATACTTACGTATTTCAGAGAGCCACTTGCTGCGGTTGCACGTTCTAGGTCTAGTGGGAGGTGTAATGGCAACCGCAGGAGCTGAGGATGAGCCAGTAGAGAAGAAATCTCTCATTGTCTGCTTTCTTCCATCCATGGAAGTGTACTAGGGGATATCGCACTTGTGTGTGATGACTAGGATGAGCAGGGAAGGATTATGAAGCCCTCGCAGAAAATCGATATGTACGGAAAGAATGTACTGTATACGAGCCGAATATTAGAGAGATAGATTAGTATAGAAGAGAGGCGCACAAGTCCGATATGAGGAGACATGTAGGCAGATGTATCGGACCTGTGCGCATGGAAGGTAGTAGGCAGAATATCGATTGTGAAGGAGGCGCACAAGTGCGATATGCGGAGTGAAAAAAAAAGTGAAAAAAATTCATCGGAGTTTGTGATTTTATATCGCGGTTTGCACGTGCGAAAGGACATCATGTCGCACGTGTGGAATTTGTAAGGTCAAATGCGAGAGCGACATGTGTTAGGTTGTCAGTTTATACGTGTGGGATTTGTACGGGCAAATGCGAGAGCGACACGTGTTGTTGAACAAACGAATGAACACAAGACACGTGTACTGGTGTCATTTCACACGTGTCCAAGTGTCACCTCACACGTGTCCAGGTGTCACCTCACACATGCCAGTGCCTACAGTCCAATCAGAAGTAGACACGTGTCCATTGACTGTTGACCACACGTGTGAAAATTTAGTATAAAAGGCACGAAACCCGATTAATTTTTCACTTTTTTCCTTCTCGAAATTTACAGCATATCGCTCTTGTGCACATGCATTGTTGTCCATTTTTTGCAACAATACCTACTTGCACACAAGTGCGATATTTAGTAGGTACCTACCGTACATATCCCTCTTGTGCGCGATCTTTAGAGTTAGTTTTGTTTTGTTTGTACTCCCTCACACACAAGTGCAATATCTACGTTAGTTCCATGGCCTTTTCCTTAGGATCTTCACAAGATTCAAGCCTGAGTTCATTTTTTTACTGAATTTGGGATTACTGAAAATCTAGACTACTTCCACAGCCTATTCAGGCCATATTCACATGTTTTCAAGACTACACAACCAAATTTTGACGTATTTTATGAACATTATGTTAGATTCAGAGATATACTTAGTAAGTCTGTTATCTCCATAGGTCCACTCTAGTACATGCATTATAATGATCTTGTTCATTTCTTCCCAGCTTTCAGACATAGACTAGATAGAATGTTCACCAAATTGTTTGATCTTTTCAAAAGCAGTTCAATGTGTCCTTATTGCAACAAGAAATGTCGATTGATTGAATATCAGAGTGGTTTTGTACTTTTCCTATTAGTTCGGATCCCAGATGATGAGGAAGTTTCTGTTGCTGACCCTCCTATGGCATCATTCTCCGTTTAGTCAGCTATTAAGGATATTAGTCACTTCCTTATCGACACCCCTAATAAGAAAAGTGACTTTATTGATGTAAGTACTGATGTTCTCCGGATTCTTGTATTTGTTGATAAATCGATCCCTATAGAGGAGTCTAAATGTCTTTTTAATTTGCCTGTATATTATATAAATGACAATGTATATTTTACCAGAACTGATTTATGTAAATTTTTTGACTATCGTGAAGATGAGGTTCTATGTTTATTATCCGACACAATTTCCAAATTCTCCGAATTTGTGGATTTTTAAAATAGATGACCTTATTTCTGAAATTGATTTTGATGATGAGGAGGGACTTATGACCGGTGAAGAATGCCTGACTAAGACTTTATCAAATATTGTTGAGGATGGGTGAGGCAGACCCTCCGATGAAGAATTCACGACATTTAAATCCCAGATGGGCTTCCCTCGTCCATCATTAATGCATTTAACTGATGATTCCACTTCAGTACGTGGTCATTATATTGATCATCCTGATCTGGTTGCTGCTGATGATGAAGAATGTGTAAGTGTTTAAACTTCCTTTCATTAGAATGTTTTTAACCACTGAATGTGTTTTTGATAACATATTTCTTATTGCAGGATGCTCTCATAATTGATGATTTTGTTGTAGGACGAGGTGGTTCTAGACAACATGCATCATCGTTCCAGAGGGATAGTGGACTTGGCCACTATCTTAGGCATTTCCTGAAGAATGAGATCTGTATTGCTCATTCCAAGCTGAGTCCAGTTGGGGAGGGTCTTATAATGGCAGTTAAATCTTTATCATTTTACCTAGGAGGACATAAATTTGTTAAGACAAATAAGATCATTTTCGTCAAAAGATCTTATGTTTTGAACATTCTAGATTTTACTAATGGGAATGTTCCTTTAAGGAGCTCCCATTATTCATTGTATTCCACTTATGTTTAACTTAGTGGAAATAAGGATAATGCACATATATTAGATGTATACTCTAGCAAAGAATTTTTTCATGACAATACTGCCATAGAATCCGACACACAAGCTGATGATGAATAGTGGACACCTTGTATTTTGTTATAATACAATCAATACATTTACATTGAGTATTTCTCCTCTCTTGTTCAATGAATTTGCAAGCAATTCTGAACATGTCATGATTTGATGACAACGATGATCTTCTACTCAGCAATCATCTAATTTTCTCTTCTTGTATGAACTTCCATGCTTTTCTAAACTTGTTGTATTGTGTGGACTTTGTTATATGTCGAATCTAAACTCTGCGGTAGAACCACTAAAACAATTGACAAATGTAGTTTCGTTTTTCATTGGTTCCTCCATGTTGTGTATTTCGATGAAATACTGCTCGTGCTTGCCAATGTGACTTCTCCATCCCTTGTGATGACCATACACTGAAGCTTCCATATGTGTTTGCAAAAAATGTTGTATGATCTCTTGGTATGTGCTGCATATGTCAAAATCATAATGTTAGTCTTATGTTTGGATCTAAATATATATGAAAAATTGAAAGCATCTTGAAGAATTTATACTAACCATGTAATGAGTGATGTGATCTTCTCCCCATGCTTTTGATACTGCATTAACAAACTCGACACAAGTCCTTTGGACAGCTTTCTTATCAATATCAGAAAATTTATCTTTTCTTAAAATAACAATCATACTATCAAGCTTCTTCCATACATCAACTTTTAGTACTCTGGTTTTGCCGTCTTTCTCGAAGTCCTGAGTGGCAGCAATAATATCTGTCCAGACTGAGTGTTGAATATTAGAAGCCTTACCAATATGATTTGATAGGAAACGACGTGCTTTTGCTCCTCCTATGCTTGGCTTAGTTGGCATGTTGCCATTCTTTCTTGATAGCTTTTCATCTTTTTAAATTTTGACATGTCCCTTATGAAGTCCTGCTTTTGATAAAACATCTTCTAATCGAGAGATAGCTTCATTTGCTAATGATGATGGCTTAATATTCCAAGAAAAAACTATATGAAGATAAATGATCTTTTCTATTAATCTAACTTCTGAATGAAGAGTGCAAACATGCACATTTTTCAAGAGGATAGGCAGCACTGGCTTCCAGTTTGGATCATTCCTAATAACATTTTTTGCCATTTTCATGCAGTACAGACAAGGGTGTTTTGATGTACCACCATGAGAGACATTAAACAGACATTTCAATGTTTTCAAATCACCTGCTAAGTGCCATTCAACATTGAAATCTCCAACTCCTGGAACATTGAGAAGTCCTCCATCGATATGGTCCTTGATGATCCTAGGATAAGATGTCCTTGAAAATATCCATGATAATATATCATGATCCTCCTTCAGCACCTGTCCAAAGAATTAATCAGACTTAGTTTACAGTGAATTAATACTATTCAATGAATGCAATATAATAATGAGGCCATTTACCTGAAACGCTGCCAACCACCATATATCATTTTTTGACTGGACACTGAATCTAAAATCTTCTTGGTCCTCTGTTTGTGATAGAGCACCATTCATGAGAGTTATACTAACTCTCTCCATCTTCTGCCCTTTTATAATTTCTAACTCATCTAACTTAAGTACTATGATAATTTTGCCATTGACCTTTTCATAGGTTATACCATAGAATGTGATGATGCATCTTAGCAAGTAATTTAGATCAACAAATAAGTTGTTTGATGAATTATAGAATATCGATCTTCCATCAGTTTCATACACCTCCTCAATATGAAATGGAGTTCCAGTGATCTTATGCATACCTATGTTTAATGTATCCCTCTCTTTCTTCAAGTGATATGTCCTAGGGATTGGGACTTTTCTAATTTGAACTTCCTTAAAAGCTTCTCTAATTAGTTTAAATATTGCTGCTCCTGCTAATACCTGCAAAATCACAAGCACCCTGAACTATAGTCTTATCCAAAAAAATTTGAATGTCCACCATCAAAGACTCTGTTATTTTACACTTTACATTTGAGCTCCTATTGTTCATCATGATATGCTCAGTGCATTTGCCTGTCAATATTGTGCCCAATGACATTCCTAGTGAAGCATTGTCTTTAATATTCCAAGGAGCTACTAATGCAGATCTGCGAAAAAAACAGATAGTTAACAGAATATCACCATAGCTGAAATTAAATCCAAATGTCATTAAAAAAAATCAGAATATGCTTACTTGAATGCACAGATCCTTAACCTCCTTTTGAAAGCGTTTGAATATCCTTTTAACTTTGTCGCTTTCGCTTCTTACTTTCAACCTTCTTCTTTGTCAATTCCACATCCTTCAATAATTGTAAGTTTTCAATACAAATAGATTGTAAGATTGATTGCATTTGCTCTAGTTTTGATTTGATATTGATTGTTATCTTCTGTAATGATTCATTATTTTTTTTAAGTTGTTCATTTTTTTCTAATGTCTTTTGGAGAAGACAATCTCTATTCTCACAATAAGAGGATATCCGAATTAACTCACCTTCTAAAAAGTGAACTTTATTCATATAAAGTTGTTTTCCATGGTTATGCAATCTTTCACAATATCCTAGTAATCCACTATGCCCATTGCATATCCATGTAACTATATGAGTTATTGAGGAGAATGTGGGATGTGTCAAAGTGCTTGGATCTTGTGGATATAATGTTCCATCTATCCACAAATCCAAGTTTTTTTTTCCTTCTGCCCTATAACGAGAATGATCCTCAACAGATATTTGAATTCCTTTGCCTCCTCTTCTCTGCAAAGGTGCCAAATCAATAGGGATATCCACATGTAGATGATACAATGTCATCATAAAAAAAAAGAAAAGGGTAATAAGTTGCATCAAAGTACTATGACCAGATTCTATGAAGCAAAACAAAATACTCATCTTTGATTATATTATATACTTTGTACGATCAATCCAATCTCCATGCTTGGATGCTTGATCCAAATTTGGAAATGCTGCTCATTTTTTCATTCCAATAAGTAGTTGGCGCTCATATTTCCATTCCAAGGTGATGATGGTGTTCATAAGTGGCACCCATATTTTCATTCTGATAGAAGGAATGCATATGTAAACACTTTGCAGTTTTTCCTGATTCGAATTTGGGGATGGCGATCATATTCTAGATCCAGTGAAAATATTGCCCTTTTTGTAACCAATGGAGGGAATATTTTTGAATTTAGTCAAGTTATACTGTGAACTGTTTACAGTTCTTAACTATGTGACTATAGACACTGTGGTTAGATCATTGGGAGTTGGGGAGGCCTCAAGAGTGGTGGGGGCAAGCAAATAAACAATATTGTTTTTTTTTATTTTGATATTTTTCTATATCCTACATGGCATTCCTTAAAGGGTCTTTTTGATATTGAGAACTCCTCTTATGTCATTTGGTGACGTTTGTCAAGTGATCCGAGAGGGAATCATGAGCCATTACTTCTATTCTACCGAGATATACGCTTATCTATATCTTGGTGACATCTTGATCAAATTATAGCATTGTGGAGATTGTAGCTACTTTGACGTCCATGAGTGCATTGTAGATAGGCTTTGTGCCTTAATGATGCTTTATCCACCCGCTATGTAGAAGTGACACAACCTTCGTTAGAAAATCTATTACGATCGTCTGGTTTGGCCCATAATACAAATGCTTGAAATGGTTTAGAGAAGGAGAATTTTAATGAGTGTGAGTGATGAGTAGCTGATGATCTCCATAGATAAATGAGACTGAAATATGATTGAGAGTGAATGTATAACCCTTCATAAGCTATGTCCCTAGAGGATTGGAATGTCATGGATTGCTTGAAAGAAGGTTATTGTCCCTGTTAGAAATGAGATCATTATCTGTTGTTGTGAGAAGTGCTTTGGATTGACTAGAAACACCGTACTGCTTGAAGATAGACCATTTGGATGAATTATCCATTGGGGGAGATCTTTCTTCGTTGTACTGATGAACTGAGATGGATGAAGAGATGTGAATCAGCTACTCTTATTAGCTCTAAAATAGGCTCCAAGACTAGAAGAAAAACTTTGTGTTGTTAGGGGCTTATTGTCTTTCCACTAAACTAGTCCACAAGCCTAGAAGACTTTGAGCATGCTATGTTAAAGATGGAGTGCAACACCTCACATCCAAGTTAGGAAATGTCCTATGAGAGCTCTATTATAGCTAGTAGAGAGATAGTTGCCTTGAAGATAGATGGAAGTGACAATACCAATGGTCTACAAATTTCATGTGTCTGAGATTGCAAGTGATGAGAATGATTCTATTGTTTAGATTGTCAGCCGCACACCTAGCAAATTTGATGAAAGAATATTGGTTGAAAGGTAGTTATCATACCATTGAAATGTCTTGAGAATTTGCTAGTTGGATGAGTATGTTGCTTAGGTTGTCTGCCACATGCTTGATATCTTTTGACTTGTGTCACATGTTGCTTTGAAATACAATCCTATTAATGAAGGTTCAGGTGGTTAGCATCACACAATGATGTGTGCTAATCCCACAAATAGAGTGCCAAGAGCATTATTGGAGCTGATGATTGAGTATCACATGATAAGTCATTACTAAGTGGAACTGATAAAGAGAATCATATATGTGTTATTGATCTAGACTAATTATGGTTGGCATCCTAAGGGCCCAACAATCCTCATAGGGACTAGCTGAGAACTAGATAAGGACCCTATGTCTATGATTGATTGACGTCTTCAGCTGGCTAGGGGTACTCTTGTGTGGGTACCTATCCAGGCAAGGCTATCCAACAAACCCTGATGACAAGGTTAAGAATGAGCATCATGAATTAGTAGAGATGGTCAAACAACATATGGGAGATATGCATGCAACATTGCTAGCTTTGACTCTAGATGTGAGACAACTTAGAAATCAACAAGAGTTGATCAACCAGCACCGTGCACATGAGTCCATACCATTGTGTCGGTTCATGCCACTAATGATTGTAGGAATACAATATATGGATACTACAATAGGGTAGGCCATCTAGAAACAACTTGTCGAATTCAGAAGAGAGATGAAAAGCATAGGGGAAAACTGGTCCAAAGAGTTTCAAAGCGATAAGCACCCTCACAAATCAACCTACTAGAGCATAGAATAGAAGAGTAGAGATAAGACAACTTGAAAGCTACTAGACAAAGCCATACAGATAGATAGAGATTCAACACTCATCACTCGAACTTGAAGTTGGACTTGCACTCAAAATATACCAGTAATGATTATCACATAGGAAGAGCCATGGATGAGGGCCTGCTATATGAGTATTTTGGATACATAGGTGTAGAAACTATGTACCCAACACTCATGGGCCATGAATTCGGAATGCCAGATCATCTCCAGAGTGAAGAGTTTTTGACTATCCCCTTGAGCCATAACATATCTAATCCCTTCCTTGATGAGATAGACAAATCCACGAGTGTGACTAGTGAGTCGTTGACAAATGGATGGAGCGAACTACCTTTTGACCAGCTAAGTGCATCACTTGATATTGACTGAGTGTCCATAGACATCCAAGAGAAGCACATAGTATTCATTGAGAGTCCAAAGTCTATGGTGCCATTATTGAATGAATCTTCAGAGACTTTCTTATCTAGCAATTCAAATCAAGTTATAGAGACAAATACAGAGTTGGAGGAATTTCTATTTGATCTATACCTAGATATAGATCTTTCATTACAAACGCCTTATTTGCCAGACCATGATTCAACACTTGTGATAGAAAGAAGTACACAAGATATACCGCTTGAGGATACTCCATCAGAAATAGAAGTGGATGATTCTACGGGACCTATAAAATCCTCATTGCAAATACTTGGTCCATCATTTAAGTCAAATTCCATTGAGGACCTAGTAGAATCCTTGTCAAATTTTCTACTAGCCATAGCACTCTTGTTGAGTAAATTTGAGCCACTTGATAGTGAGCTAGATTCCATCATAGAAAGAGTGATCCCTTTTTATTCTAGTCTGAATGACATTAGGCCAGAAGTATTGATACAAGAATCTTCAAAACAACGGCTGGATGAGAATTTGCAATCCAATTTCGAGGAATTTATGATAGAAGAGGAGTCCAAAATGGGTCTTGAGCAATTTATTGAAAGCATTGATTGTTTACAATCTGAGAATGAAATTGTGATATTCAATGATGAAACCGTGGTGGATGAAAAACTTGAAGAGATGGTATCTGATATGAAAAACATATCTCTAAAAGAAGATGACAATCTCTTTCGAAATGATCCAGTGATACAAATCCCTATTCTTGGAACTACTACGCTTAGGGTGAGAAGAATCATTGAGCCAATAGTTATTCCCTGATGACACTGAGGCAATACCAAAAATACAAGGATCATTACCCCTATTTCATGGCACAGGTAATGAGGCTGTACACAATCACATTGATGATTTTGAGATGCTTATGTCTATCCATAGAGTTTTTAACCTTGCACATAGACTAATGTTGTTTGCTACTACCTTGGTAGGAACAGCCAGGAGATGATACAACAATCTCCCTAAGGCCTCTATCACTACACTTGAAGAGTTCTATCAGAAATTTTTGAAAGAATTCAGAGTCAATTACAATGTAGATAGTATGATGTTTGCACTATCTACAATACAACAAGATTCTACCTAAGATGTACGTTAGTACACTAGACGGCTGAGAGAGTTAGTGCGCCAGCTAAACCTAAGCCTTTCAATGGAATTGCCCTCAAAGCTAGTACTTGACTGTTTTCTAAGAGGATTGCGAAGTGAGGTATAGTTGGGTGTACGTCAATCTGGAGTTTTTACTTTTGAGGAGGCTGTGACTAGTGCCAACAATATAGAACAAGCTTATATCGATACATATGGGACTAGAAATACTACAAGGACAATAGAGACCTCAATTCCTCATAGAAGTCAACATACATTTAGAGATTATCGAGAATCAGGTACACGAGTGTCAGATTTCGCACAACGACCATGTAGGGTACCTGATATTACTTTGGCCAAAGAAGGGCTAGTACGATGCAAAAATGTCTCTAGTTTGAAGACTCCACCAGTTGATACTCCTACTTTTGTAGGAGGTAGTACACCTCCATATCCAAAAAGCTTTTGTAGATATTATAGGAAGTGTGACCATTCAAAGAATGAGTGTTTGTCATAGAAGAATGATTTGAATACCGAAAATCAAATATAGGTGCCGATTAGCCATGATATCAATAATGGAAAAGTACTTGAGTCCAGACAAAATTTGAGTCAATCCCAAATAGATCGTAGCATGATCTCTCAAGGTGATATGATTAGAATGAAAGGTGAGAAACCCCCCGTTAAACTTGGCAGAAACACTCATAGAGGAGAAATGGATGAGGGTAGCGCAAAATAGGATATGGACAAAAACCTCTAATGAAGAGTGTGAGGGAGCAAGTAAGCAACTGGTAGACTTCAAGGACACTGAACCACAAAAACAGATCATCCTTGATGACTATTGTTGGAATAAAAGAACCTATATCCCTGATCGGAGGTCATATAGATGAAGAGACCAAGGGGGTGCTATTTGAAGCATTCAAATGGGATGAGAGAATGGTGAATTATGATGTTGACTCTGATACCGATGAGGAAGGATCTGAGTGCATGGAGGTTACTGAATTACAATATTATCCTAGAATGAGAAACATGGCTTTTCAGATGAGTATTGAGGACGATACAGATGATATTGTATCTCCTATTTTGGATACAACCTTAGAGGAAGATGATGAGCCCTATGGTATAGAAGAAATGTTCAACATGACCAACGAGACTTTTCTACCTCCACTTTTGAGTTTAGATGATCAAGACAACCATTAAGATCCATATCAACAACTAGTATTGGGATGGGATCCACACCTCTTGTCCACCTATGAAATTTCTTGCATATTTGAAAGAGATAAGAGGAAAGAAAAATGCATATCTATTAGGGCTGAAACGCATGGTGAATATCCAGACAATAAGATTGATGTTGGATGATTTATAAGCTTATGAAAATCCACCCTTGTCCTTAAGGGCTGAGGGTTAGTAGAGTAGTTTTTAGTTGGTTTTTTGTTGATTGTTTGGTTATGGTTGTAGATTTTATGGTTCAGTGAGCTGACATTTCTTTATTTGAAAAAAAAAAAACCTTCAGTATAGTCAATATGCATGTGCAATCTATTGTAGTACAGTTACTAGATATCCTTGATGATGAGATGAACCTCTCATACACAAATATCACATGTATCAATTTAGACAATGTTTTGAACATTTGCTGCAAGCTTGAATGATTGCATCCATGCCATGCCTTATGCACTTTGTGGAAAGAAAAATGGGCATTGATCTTATTCTGAATTGAGGGGCATGAGTGCATGATAGAGCATGGTGTGGGCCAAAGAGGAAAAATGGAGACACTAAAAACATTACAAGTGGGGTAGACGAGTGATATATATACCTATATATATGTATGTGTGTGTGTGTGTGTATGAAATCCACTGAGGTAGTAGCCTCATCATTAATACAACAAAACGAGAGCTCAGTGAGGATGTCTTCACCATCATCCCAGTACAAGCCACTTTCCAACACAGAGAGAGTCCAAGAAGTAGAGGAAGAGGTATAGGAAGAAACAGAGATTGTTGCTAAGTAGGACCAAATGCAGGAGGATATACAACAAGAGCCATCACAAGAAGATCAAGAGCTTCCTAACATTCAAAAGAAAGATGACAATGACATCGAGCCACCAGTCTTGGACAAAGAGCTTTACACGAAGACCTTCGGGACGCTGTTAGCAGACATTCAAGCCTCAATCCAGCATTTTGTGAATCTAGAAAAAGTTTCACGAAAGCTGAGAAGTAAATATGATGCTACAAGGGCAAACCTTATCCAGAGGGATGAGGAGCTACAAGTAATCAGATTAGAATTGCACAAGAAGACCAAGGAGCTTGAGGAAGCTCAAGCTGAATTGATCAAGAAGGACACATCCCTAGAGGAAGCCCAAGACAGGTTTGACGCCACTCTAGAGGCATTGGAGACAATGCAGGACCAAAGTAACCAGTTTGAGAATGAAAACTCAAACAACAACTCTAGAACCTTCAGACATTACTCCAAGAAGAGCGACATGCTCGTGCAGCCTAGAATAGCACCAAAAAGGAGCTTCAAGATAAATTGAAGGACACCGAGACAAACCATAAGCAGCTGAAGGAATATGTTCTCCAACTGCAAAGTTCGATAGAAATGATAAAGGAGGGGAACCAAATCTACAAGAAGTAGAGGTTGAGGAAGCCATCCTCTGGCGAATCAATGTTGAGGTGACTCTGGGAGCTTGTATATCTCACGGGCGATATAGAATTGACCTTGTAGCATGGAAAGAAATCCAAGAAAGAATAATTCAGACCTTCTAGCTGCAGTATCTATAGCCCCAAATGGCAGAATACGAAAAGCTAAAGGACGAATTGGAAGAGGCAATGCTCAATGCAAACCAGATTTAGGTTTCAGAAGAAGAACCAGTCCAGCAGCAACAAGACCATGCAACGCAGATGGACACAATCAGTATAGACTGAAGCTGAGAAGACTGAATCAGTTTTGAAGCTATACTAGCTGTAGCACCACCTACAGCATTACCACTTGCAATCGTTCCGCACCAAAGTGAGGAGCACACTAAGAGGGAGTGTCAAGCAAAAGAACAAGGTAGTGTACTCACTGCTGAAAACTGAATTTCAGGCATTTCAAGAATAACTAACCAACTTTCTACCTCCTTTCTATAGTCCATAACTCTAGTGGAAAATGAGTTAGCTCCTTCTACCTAAGCTTTCTGGTTACACCAAACAGGAATGAGAAAGTCCTTGGACTTTTGCTAATCTAAACACTTTTTGGGCCAAGCTCACAACACACCAAAAGGTGTCCACCAGGCCCTAACCATTGTTCAACATAATTTCAATATGCAAACTAACTACATTCATGTTGTTATAGGATGTTTGTATACATACGTCCTAGAATACCTAAAAACATTTGAAAACAACTATTCACCTGCTCTAGATGAGTATGTAAATAAGCTAGAAGCAATTAACATTCTTGCTGTCAAAGCAATTATTGCTAGCCCTAATCCCATCTCTTCCATATTCTCTAGTCAACTTCTTTTCCATGATCTGTGGGCAATCTACACAGATTGGGAAGGTAACTACTCTCGTTATTTGGAAGAAGTAAAAGTAAATAATTTACTTCGATCCACTAACCCAGTAACCAAACCATACTACATTTATAATGATGTAAATATTGGTTCCGTCATTTCTTATGCACTCCTAGCCATCCATCAATTGTACATTAAAGATAAATTCCCAAAATATACATATGCAGCCCTCTAGCTAATTGTCCCTTCCTTCGAGATGTCCGAAATATTGTCTGAGGATAGTTGGTATGCTCACCTTGTGAATAATACATTGATCGACAACCCCCTTGCATCATTGAGCAATCGGGGAATGGGAGGCTATCCTAATTTATCTTTCCAGGAAGACTACACGCAAAGGAACAACTATTTCCTTGCTACAAAAGGGATCATTCTTGAGCAAGTCAATGAGAAGCCCGAGCAAAAGCATTATTCCACAGGAAGCCAGCCAACAGAAAAAGAAGGATGCAAGCAATCTGTTGGTGAGCCACTACACAGCTGAGGAAGGGGACATGTGGAGCCTTATGATCTCACAATATCCAAAGTTAATGTTTTATATTGTAAACATTTTCAATTTTTCTATATGAAATATGCTATAGTGCCTAAATCTATGTAAAGGTCAATTTGCATCTTGTAAATTCATTTTGAGTAAGAACTCGCAACGTTCTGTGTGACTATAGCAACACATTAGAGGATCCAAACCGACATCTTAACGGTTGGTGATCGACGCTCAGGTCGATGCTCATTCTTATAAGGGTGACACTTAGTGCCATTGTACATACGCATAGATTGAGCTATCAATAGAGAGAAGAGAGCCAGTTCCTATAGTTTGTGCATTTCTTTCCTCTGTTATCAGTTACAACTACATTTCTTATCAATTGAGCAAATACACTCTGAGTTAGTCTATAACCGATTGTGATAGACATATGTTGCGGCATTCACTCTTCACTTGTACTGAATTCCAGATATCTAACACGGTTTTGTAGGTGACATTTAAAAGCTACACTTCTAACTAATGTGTGCAAGGAATTAGCGGAAGCCTTAAGCTTAACTATAAATCAGAACCGCTCTTAATTCTGAATGAGCTATGTGTTCAGATAAAGACCTTAGTTGATGTTGTGCTTTGTTGCCTGTTGTGATTAGAAATAATTCGTTGTGCTTATTAAGAGGGATTGAAAACCAAATAGATTATTTTTGAAGGATCGGTTTGCTTGTTGCTATTGAATTAATTGCTTACTACTTTCCTAAGAGCCTAGAAGATAACGTGCCCTTCTATACCTTCGGACCTTGACCAAATCATTTCATCGTTCGTGTTTCTGGATGCCAATTCACTCAATATCTTTGAATATCGAGACTTGTCATTGTAGTAATCTGTCGTGAATATTACATTCACCATTTGTTCATCACCCTTTGTACACTTATTGAATTGAAAGAGGAGATATCTCTCTCTCTTGGGGAACGATTAAAAATTTTATACTACACAATTCACTGATTTTGTGAAAATCTATAATGACTAGGCTACCACAATTATCGGACCCCTGATGTATGCAATGATCTTGACTAGGCCAAATCATGGATACGCCATCAGTTCCTTGAGTTAGTACATGACCAATCCTAGCATGATCCACTAGAAAACTCTTGTCAGAGTAATTAGTTATGTATGAGCCACTACTGACCTATGCATCTGCTATGGCGATGGAGATCCATCCGATATCCATACTCTTCATGGGTATACAGATCCAAATTGGGCAGGCAATGTCGATGCCAGAAAATCAACTTCTGGATGTGTCTTCCTATTCAACAATGGTCCAATATCTTGGAACAGTTGAAAACAAACCTCCATCAATGTCATCTACAAAATCATAATACATTGCAGCCTCTCAAACTACCAAAGAGACAATTTGGTTGAGGAACTTATTGTATGATAATGATCTCAGACAATCAGCTCGAACAATGACTCAATGTGACAATTAGAGTCCTATTGCATTATTGATCAATCCTAGATTTCACTCTAGGAGCAAGCACATCAAGATTAAGTAACTACTATATAAGGAGCAAGATACTCAACAAGGAGGTAATTAGTTAGCCCTTGGAATATATCCAGCAACTTATCAGTTGCTTAGTTAGCTGAATCATCTAATTCATCGCGATCAATCAATTGTTCAGAGCATAATTTTTTTGTTCTTTCTCTCTGTTATCATAGAGTATTGTCTCAGAACACACCTATATATGCTTTCAGAATGTATTTTCTACATGACTAATCTATCAAAGTTCCAATAATCTAGGTTGTGTATGTTGCATGCTTATTTCATATTTTATTGTCAAATAGATTCATGATCTTACTCGTAGATTAAATTGTTTCATATGACTGATAGCTGTGTTCAATCTGTCGCTCTAATGATTGCATCTAAATGACTTTATTGACCAGTTTGTCATCCTCTTATGAAAACTGGGTGATGGTGATAACCACACACTCATATATAACATTGTGCAGAGTCTAAATCATGTTGCTTGAGGAGGAAACAAGAAGGAATGGAGCATCCTTGTCCTCCATCAATGACTCACAAGCATTATTCTTGAAGAACAACATCGGGAAGCATTAGAAAAAGAAAGCTATTTGCTGACAAATCAACAACTATCAGGAGCAGACATAGAAGACCCAGATTCAGCCACTTGCTGAGAACAAGAAGAGGCTATTCTACATATACTGCAAGAGGACGAATCACGAAATCTAGGACAGTTGAATGTTGAAGTTCAACAACAACAAGAAGAAGCAGCCGGACCAGCAAGCCCATGCACAACCAACGCAAACAACCAACGTAGAGCAGAAGAACCAAGATTCAGAAGATGACATTAGGGCCCTTTTTGAGCTCAAAAATGGCCTCTTCACTAATCTGTGTACCAATAAGAGTGTGACCACTAGGGCCCTTTTCAAACTCAAAGATGGCCTCTTCCTTGTCTAAACATGTTTGATAATCTAGATTAATTAACTTGCTAATAGTCCTATGTGGCAGTTCACCTTGGGTTTAGGTTGAGTTAAAACCTAGTCACATAGGTTGCACTTGCACCTAGTATATTAAATAAATAAAGAATTAAATTCAATGCTTGTAGCAATATTGATTTATTTTTAAATTTATGAAAGGCTGAAATTTTTTTGCACTTCATTGGTATTCTTTTGAGATTTATTTTGCTATAAAAATAAGCTGCAAATTTTTGTATTCTTCATCTTGAAAGGGGAGGGGGGGGGGGGTGGGGTGGGAGGGGGGATTTGGATTTAAAACCTTGTAGAAAAAAATAATTGAAAATGAAAGGGGGAGGACACCCCCGCCCCCCTTGCTCCCATGCACAGCCGCTGCAGGGCCCTCTAACAGCTCGCAGGCACAACACCTCAGGCCGTTGGCCTAGTTGGCCGCCCAACCAACAAGAACAATCCACGCAGGTGAGTTGGGAGCTGTGGGTTGTTGGGATCCGTGCAGAGGAGCCTCAAGGGAATGTGTGTGTTTGGGCGGCAAACCGGGCCAGCGGCCCGGAGGGTGTCTGCGAGCTCCAGCATCGGCGACCGTGAAAGGAGCGTGGTGAGGGGAGGAAAGGCCGTGCAGGGGAGTAGCGTGAGGGGAGCGGGTCGGGGGGGAGGCCGGGGGGAGGGTGTACCTCCTCCCCCCTTTCATTTTCAATTTTTGTACAAGGTATTACAAACCCCCCCTTCAACTTTTTAAAATTAAACTTTCAATATGAAAAATAAAAAAATTTGCAAGTTATATTATACCAAAATAAAGATCAAAAGAAGACCTATGAAGTGCAAAAAAATTTCAGCCCTTCACAAATTCAAAATTTGAATTTGGGCCTTGCTTATGAGTGTGACATTGTCATTAATAATGTGCTAGGGGAGTATAGTTAGGGTGTGGTTAGTGGTGAGTTAGATTTTGGAGATTTCATGTAGTCCATTGAATGTGCCATGTCATATGGACCATTCCATCTCAATTGTCACTCTTTTATTGGTACACATGTCGTCATTAACACTAATTATAATTAGTGAAGAGGCCCTTTTTGAGTCCAAAAAGGGCCCTATCGAATTGAGCAGGAATGGTCCATATGACATGGCAAATTGAATGGTGTAGATTAAATCAAGTGTGGACCCACAAAGTACACCTCTAGCATTAACACTACATTAACCGTACATGGATACACTTGAAAGTATCTAGTAGCCAACAATAGCTACACACAGTACCTAGCAGCAAACAATAACTATACAAATAGTACCTACTATCATATAAACTACTTCTAAGGGCTTGTATACCTATTTCGTAAACTATATAGATAGAAATGTAGTTTGAAGTAAACGTGTGAATTTTGGTCAAACAGCCTAAATTTTCAGGCTACTATGTTTTAAAGTGACTTCTTTTTTGCTCCAAAATTACGGTAAGGCATAGAAATGAGGCCTTCTCAAAGATGAAAATCAAACCTAAAAATAAAAGGAAAAATAAGTTCCCATGTCAAAAGGGCCGCAGGTTACGCCTTACCGTAATTATGAAAAAAAATGTAAAATTTGGCTCTGAAATGTTTTTTTGGGCCTTCTGATGAAGTGAAACGGCCAAAAATCACAATTTTGGACGAAAAAAAATGAAAAATTGGCCTCCGAGGACATTCTTTTTCTTTATTTTTAGGTGTGATTTTTTCATCTTTGAGAAGGCATGATTTCTATGCCTTACAAGGAGATGAAGTAAGTTGTCATGCATAGATTTGTTCCCATGAGAGCAATAGTATAGTTGATATTTCAGCATGAATGAAAGATTCACATCTAACTCTAACATCCATTAACCCTAAGCATTAACACTACATCCACTAACACTAGATCCACAATGAAGATAGCTTACTCTTTCTCTCTCTCCCTTTCTCCCTCAAAAAAAGTATAATAATATGCAATTCCAATAACAATCAGATCCAACAATTAGCAAAACACAAATAAAGCATGAGAGATGGAGGAAAAGTGATAGAGAGCAAGGACATTCAAAAATACATTTCACAAGAGAACCAATCTGCTTTATTGAAATGGAGAAATGTACATGTGTAGGAACTCGAGTTGGTCCTTTTTATAGTAGAGAGAAGGACCCTGGCCTCTAAATTCTATTGGTCCATTTCTGCCTCCCTAATTATTCAAATTCAAAAAAGAGTGGGAACCATCCAAATTGGAGGAAAACCCAACTTTATTCACTAACTTGACATTTAGGCCCTGCGACATTAAAAGTCCCGCAAAAAGGCCTAAAGTCCATTTATTGAATTTCTAATTAATCAAATGACTATGTGATCATATGGTTGGACTTACACAAGCAGGGTGTGAAATCCCTCTTACTTATTAACTAGGGTTAGGGTTGACCCTCCAACAGTATCCCCCATCAAAACTGGTGGCGGTCCCACGACACCTGTGAGATGCAGTTACTGTGGGCTTTTATTTGCTTCACGTCGAATTGTTATTAAATGATACTGCACCTTCTCCATGAAATCGAGTCGGGCAATGTTGAAATCCAAATTGTGTGACAAAAAACAACGATGGACTCCGACAATCCACTTTGAAGTTGTCCAGGACGTGAATCAAGATTCCCAGGAGCCTTCCATCATTGCGGTGCAAAAATACAGTCTAGCCACCGGCAGCTGATCCTGGATGCTCTCTGAGGCCATTGGCTTATTTGGATCGAATGCCAAAGGAGAAAGACAATCATCCCATCTCATTGCCACGGATGCCAATAGAGTCAAGCCTTTCGCAAAAAGCGTCGATTGCCTCACTGTCAGATCGGGAGAGTGTATATACTCTCGTTGGTATGTCTGTAGTACCCGGTGTAAATCCACTGATATTTTCCAGCTGTACGGTTGATGGATGATTGGCCAATTTGGCGTATGGATAGTAATTTTGTCCATGGCCAATCCCAAATCCTTCCACCTATTTCTATGCAGCATTGGTACATAATATAAATCTACGTGCAATTGGCAAGGGCTGGTCACATAACTCCTGATAGATTCTGGAGTTTTCTCAAAAACGGTAACTCTCCAAGCTGGCTGCTCTTTGAATGTGTGCATTTTATCCAATTCCTTGCCGGCCTCTATTTCAGAGGTCTTAAACTTGAGGACCCAACCACCACGTGAGGACTCATGAGGATGTTGCCCTAAAAAGCTCTGGATTTGGTCTTTGACGCAGATTGGTCTTCTGAATAATGGCATGGTTCTTGATGAAGATGGACCTAGTTGCACTACCTATGGAACTGGCTATTATTCTTCAACTTCAGGGCTCCACCCTGGTCCATGCCTGAATCCAACCCTATATCCATAGGTGCATCAACTGGGTGTGGAGGGGAGAATTGCGGCATGACCATAACTGGAATTTGAGGCTCGGCTTCCAACACTTGAGCGGCAACTTTTTTGTATGCATTGATGGTTGCTTTAGCCTTTGCCAACTCAGTTGAAGCTGCACCTTTGAATTTGTCAAAGTGGCCTTGGAATCCTTGAAGCGCCACTTTGTAGGTTTCACCCTTCTTGAACAAACACTTGATCTCCGTGGGAGTTACCGGATGATCAGGTATTTGCGTCTGGAGATACACATCACGCTGAAGGGTGGTGGCATCCAATTCACCTTGGAGACGTGTGCGATCTTGTTCTACCATCTGCAGTTGACCCTGGAGCAGCTGCACTTGTTGTTTTGCATCCTACACGACCTTGTCCACTTGATCTTGGGTGGTTGTGAGCACATTCTACAGCGAGCTGACATGCTCTTCTGGGCGATCAGCCAATTGTTGTGTCATCTTATTCTCAACTTCAGATTTAGGTTCAAATTTCAAAAGTTGAAGACTGATTCTAGTGACAACGATGATGATTCAGATTCTAATTCAAATACCAGTTCTTCAAGTTCGGAATTTGAAAGCAGCGATTCATCAAAATCAGAAGCTGACAAAGGAGAGAGAAAGAATAAACGACAAACTAAAAGAAAGGACGACACGAAAGTTGTCGAGGATAAGTCGTCAACTTCTAAAGTTGAAAATCTTTGAAAGAGTAATATGGCTGACCTTAATAAAAAGTTTAATGAATTGAAAGTGCAGAACTCTGAAGTTGCAGATAAAAGACCAAAAGTGTCTTCTTCCAACTCAAGAATGTGGTGTACAAAATGTGGAACTTCTGGACACACTAAGAAAGACTACACTGCTGTGAATGTCAAATACATTGAAGATCCTATCAAGAAGGTACTTTTTATTTTTCAAAATGATGCGGTACTAATTATGTACAGGGTACTGTAGCATCAGCCCAGCAGGACAGACCCAAGTTCGCACCAAGAAGACATGATCCTCCTGAATTTGTTGGACCAGCGAAGTCTCAAACTGCGACTAAACCAATTTCGGACAACTGCTACAACTGTGGAAAGCCGGGACATTTTTCTCCTGACTGTCCTCAACCGTGGAATCCGATTGGCTGTGTACCGTTATGTTCGAATTGCAGAGAGCCTGGCCATAAGTATCCTGACTGCCCTCAGCCGCAGAAGCTGCGACCCAAATAACAGTATGTAGCAACACCAGTTGACAGGAATGGTCCATATGACATGGCAAATTGAATGGTGTAGATTAAATCAAGTGTGGACCCACAAAGTACACCTTTAGCATTAACCCTACATTAACCCTACATGGATACACTTGAAAGTATCTAGTAACCAACAATAGCTACACACAGTACCTAGCAGCAAACAATAACTATACAAATAGTACCTACTATCATATAGACCACTTCTAAGGGCTTGTATACCTATTTCATAAACTATATAGATAGAAATGTAGTTTGAAGTAAACGTGTGAATTTTGGTCAAACAGCCTAAATTTTCAGGCTACTATGTTTTAAAGTGACTTCTTTTTTGCTCCAAAATTACGGTAAGGCATAGAAATGAGGCCTTCTCAAAGATGAAAATCAAACCTAAAAATAAAAGGAAAAACAAGTTCCCATGTCAAAAGGGCCGCAGGTTACGCCTTACCATGATTATGAAAAAAAAATGTAAAATTTGGCTCTGAAATGTTTTTTTGGGCCTTCTTGAAGTGAAACGGCCAAAAATCACAATTTCGGACGAAAAAAATGAAAAATTGGCCTCCGAGGACATTCTTTTTCTTTATTTTTAGGTGTGATTTTCATCTTTGAGAAGGCATGATTTCTATGCCTTACCATGATTTCAGAGAAAAAAAGAAATTACTTTCAAATGGCCTTTAAAAGAGGTCAATCAAATGGCCTAAATGCCCAAATCATTCTGGCAACATGCTGTTTCAATAGTGACCTACGTGCAAAATCAATGTATAATTGAAGGCCTCCTTGATAGTAAAACTCCTTATGGAGTTTGGACAAGATTCAAACCTTCAATAAAACATTTGAAAGTATTCAGATGCACTACTTATTCTCATGTTCCATCGGACACCAAAGAGAAATTATATGATCATTCATTCAAAAGTACTATTTTTGTTGGCTATTGTACTTTTGATGCAATCTACAATTTCTTCCCTCGACAACTGACTCCTCTCTAAAGACAAGTATATTTCTTCCTATAGTCACCTAGTGCAGTTAGATCCAGAAGAAGAATAGCAGCCGACTCAGCCAACACAAAGTCTGATTTTGCGGCCAGTAACTTCAACCAGAAGATCAACAAGAATTCGAACTCAACCTATCCAATACACTGATGAGTTCGCTCACTATTCTATTCAGGAGCCAACCATAGTTGAGGAAGCTCTGTCATAGGCCGATTCAGATCTCTGGAAAGAAGCAATGGATAAATAGTGCATTTCACTATTGAGACACAACACATGGATTATCACCAAGCTGCCAGTAGATATGAAAGTAATTGACTACAAATGGAGCTTTAAGATCAGATGTAATGCAAATGGCAGCATCAACAGAAGGAAAGCTCGACTTGTGGCAAGGGGATTCTCACAAATTTCCAATATCGACTACTTCGAAACCTTCAGCCCAGAGTCCCAGTTGTCAAGCACACCTCTATTCAACTACTAATAATGTATGTTGTTGCAGCAAATCTTGAGAACCCAATGGATGTACAAATAGCATTCCTCAATGGAGTTATCGAGGAGGACATCTACATGATCCAGCCAGAAGGCTATATCCTCAATGGTCGAGAAGACCAGATATGCAAACTCCACAAAGCTTTGTGCAATCCGAAACAATCATCCAAAGCATGGTTTCATCGAATCAACACGTTCTTGATCGATCACGAATTCCAACCTAGCTTTGCAGACTATAATGTATATCTCAAAGCTGTTAATCAATTATTTGTCATCATCACACTCTACATGGATGATACATTGTGGTTTGGCACAATATTGCTCTACAAAGGATACTAAGAGGATGTTATCCCAAAACTTTGAGATGACAGACTTGGGAGAAACACATTATTGTCTCAGGATTCAAATCAACATGGACAGAAGCATAAAGGCTTTTCTACATTACTCAACAGAGGTACTTTTACAGTTATATGATGAAATTCAATTTCATCAACTGCAAGCATGTATATAATCTCATGGATCCAAGTCTTAAGTTATCCAAGGAGCAATGCCCTCAGACCAATCAGGAGAAGGCAAAAATATATGGGTATCCATTTCAATCTATTATCGGATCCCTGATGTATGCAATGATCTCGACCAGGCTAGATCTTGCATACACCATTAGTTCCTTGAGTACATGACCAATCTTGGCATGATCCAATAGAAAGCTCTTCTCAGAGTAATCAGATATGTATGAGCCACTACTGACCTATGCATCTACTATGGTGATGGAAATCCATATGATATCCATACTCTTCATGGGTATATAGATGCAAATTGGGCAGTCGATGTCGACACTAGAAAATTGACTTCTTGATATGTCTTCATGTTAACAATGGTCCAATATCTTGGAACAGTAAAAAACAAACCTCCATCACAATATCATCTACACAAAATTGCTTCCACAAAGCTAAATCTAAAACCCAATTTCTCTGGTCCCGTGCAAATAGGGAAATGGAGATTTTTGCAAAAAAAAAATCTTTGCAAACTTCTAATCATCCTTGTGCATGTTGTATGGTCTTGATTTGCCAGCTCTCACTGCATCTCAGATTTTTGATTTGCGGTGGCTCATCATGCTTCCCATGTGGCCCACCATCCATTTTCAAACAAACTGCATATTATCAAAGGGGACTGAAAACTCTCTTTACAGCCGGTCAACGACATAATTCTTATCGTCATCGCTTTGTTTGTGCCAGTCCTTGAAATTTCTATGTTGAAGACCACATGTGTGTGTTGCCACATGCGAGTGATGACCCAACCACCGTGGTCATCCTCTACTATGTGCTTCTCCACATCTATGTCATAGGATGGCAAGACGTCAGCTGATGGAGAGAGGTGGAAAAGGGAGTGTCAAGAGGAGTGGGAGAGTTGACTACAACAAGAGAAATTTGGAGAGGAGTTTGAAGGCGATCGCGAGAAGAGTATGGAGGGCTATGAAGAGGAGAAGGTTGGGGAGGAGTTTGAGCGGGAGTGTAACCAACAAGGGTATGAATGGGAGAAAAAATGGGTGGAGTGGCCTAGCAAGAGGGATCGTGGTGCCATGGAGAACCCATAGGGGGCATGGGTATCGAAGAAGGAAAAATGTGAGGAGAGAGTGTGGGGGTGTCGGGATAATTAGGTGTGACAGCTGCAGGAGCCATAGTATCATGCACCATCTGCATTGCTTCCTGAGTTGGAGCTTCTTGAAGTAAGGAATCCCTATGACGAGGCTTGCTAGAGAGATGTGCTCGACTTGAGGCCGCATGAAGCACGACATCATCAACGTCACTACCACAACAAGAGACGCAACTGAGGCGACTCCTCCTACAATCTCTCCTTTTCCAGCCAGAATGTTAGGAAGAGACACTGGCATTAGAGTGAACGGGGGAGAGACTCCTGCCGGATAGACTCTCATGAAAGGGGGGAACATCTCGGTTGAACTACATGGTTTAGAGCCAAATACAATTCAATTACATAATAGTCAAGGTTCAAGATTACATAAAAACTAGCTACATCGAAAGATGGTTGGCAGATCTATCTAATTCCTCTTTATCATCTTCGTAATGTGGGACTTGTTATTCCTGCATGTGCAAGACACATGAATTAGTCTTCCAAAAAATTGTATGGGAGTGAGAGAGAATAGCAAGTTTGAAGAACATAAATGCATTTGATGTCATACTAGAGGAGCAGCATCCTAGTTTATCTGCATGCCCTATCTCTCTAGTAACTCGAGTATTGTCTGTAAACTGTGGGAATACACATATATATACTCATCACATGTGGGATAATGCCCCACAGTGGACCGCTGCACAAACATTCCAAATTTTGATCAGATAAAAAAAGCATTTTATTCCAAGGTGTCAAACAAGAAACTCCCAAGAGCAAAACAAAAAAAAACAATCAATAGTCAAATTACACTTAAGGGTATAGGGTAAACTTACAAAGTGGGCTCCAAAATATCTCTCGCCCCCACTGCCCAAGTGAGAAGCCACTGAGGGGGAAAATAGCCTAGCGGGGGAGTACCGAGGGGAGAATAGTGAGAATAGCCAGGGGGGGACTGGAGGAGAGTGGGCTGAAAACCACATGGTGAATAGTGAGCTCACGGAGTATAGCTGAGAAGATAGAACTCAGTGGCAGTGGGTCCAGCGGGAGGGAATATACAAGGGGTGAAATTGGGCATCTAGGGAATCTCAGGTGTGACAGATGCATCGTGTGTTGTACATGTAGTCTCATGGGTCTCTCTCTCGCAGTAGTGAATCCCCATGACGAGATGTGCTACGTAGTCGTGCAGTACTCATGACTACATCATGGAGATCAGGATCATTGCCACATCCTCCACAAGAGGTGACACCAAGGTAGCTCCTCCTCCTCTCCCGAGAGTGTCGGGAGAAAGTAGTGGCAGTAGCACCATGGGTGGGGGTGCGACCCTCATCATAGTGACTCTCACCGGAAGCCTGAAACATGTGTCCAGTCTACATGAGGAGTCGAATGAATTTCCTCGATCGATGATGTATACTCAACTAATCTTCTGGAGTTACGAGCCACTCGTGGAGCCCTTAGTCGATCTAAGACCCTATCCTACTGTGAGGTGGGCAACTGATCAAGGTAACTAATGAGCTTAGTCTCATTCATAAAGGAAAGACGAGATGACCTGCGACTATGGCCTGACTCTGGCTAGGAGATCCACCCACTGACATAATGGGTGCAACAGAATAAGAGGGATAAATACTGTAGGCAACTAATCATCACTACGTCCATCTCTCTCTCTCTCTCTCTCTCTCTCTCTCTCTCTCTCTCTCTCTCTCTCTCTCTCTCTCTCTCTCTCTCTCTCTCTCTCTCTCTCTCTCTCTCTCTCTCTCTCTCTCTCTCTCTCTCTCTCTCTCTCTCTCTCTCTCTCTCTCTCCCATGGGCTAAAATATAGAGTATTGTGAAATGGATGCCAATTTTTTTTATGTATACTCACTCATAGCTACAACATCAATACCAATACATATATTGTCCATTCATGTCCATTTCAAGTTCAAGCAACAATGAATATCCAAATTAGACCCCATTGAGGATTACATCTCAAAAGAGGCTCATTGACCCTACAAGTAACTTGTATGTAACAGGGGGGTGTCTCTTCTATGATGACACCGAAGAAGACCACGGTGTGTAAACACTTGGTGGTCCTTGAGTCCGACGATTCGTATCATCAAAACAAAAGGATGCTACTACTTTGAACTCAATCTTCAAAGTGGTTACATGTGGGTACATTTGGACACTTGTTTGTATTCAAATAGACCTCATGCAACCTTTTAGAGCTATTCAGTTTGAAGTAGAAGGCACACTTTTTTGTCTTTGATGTGGTGAACCATGAGGTTCAAGAACGTCAATGGCCTGCACACCATCGACCTCTTTCGTGGTATCATATCTAGGCAAAATACCCAATAACCAACTCAACAAGACTATCAAGGTCCTAAAATCAAATAATGGTGATCAATTATTGGGCAGTCTATACTTGAAGGACAATCGTAATTTTTGAGAGTGGGAATTAATCGTTTTTTAGGGCAACTATGGAGTTCGCCAACGGGCTCATAAAAACATTTTCTAAGAAGTCCCTCGAATCAAGGACAAATGTAATCAAGAAGGGAGCAACAAGGCTTCAATGTGCTAAAAGGTTCTAAAAAATGTTGAAGTGTTGAGTCACATTTTTTCATTTTGATATACCAACTAGGGCGGGAATTTTGTACTCTTGATATATTAGCCGAGGTGGTAATAATCTAGCATTGTTCAGGGACAACTTGCCAATATTTACCATGTTGGATTATTCTCCTACTAATTGACTAATCGACATTTTAATCTTCATCTAACTTTTATTCAGATCTGCAGATTTCTACATGTGTTTACATAGTCTGCATGACTACTTGGAAATGGAGCGCAGTGTCAACATTTGGGGAATTTTCTCTCACTTTGGCTTTTTCGCAAGATGCCAGATGTCTTGAATGTCAAGGAAATGATGCTGGCGAAGACCTTCACAATTTTCTGATTTTTTGAATGACAGTTTACGTTTATTTCTGTAGAGTTAAAGTTTACATTTGAATCTGCAGACAGACTGTTTACCACCAAAGCCATTGACTTGTATTAATTCATCAGCAAGTATTTTTCTGAGAAGTCCTAATTGGATGGTGGATGCTAGCACATCACAACCAACTGGATGACGCATTTGATGACCTAATTGCTTAGTATAAATAGCTGTTCATATTCCTACATCTTAAATAGACAACAAGTATTAAACAGTTAGATCTCTCTCAAGTCTACGAGCTTGTAAACTCCTGAGCATTCTAGCTCACCTATTAGAGTTGTTTCGAGATTGCTATTGTGCCTACTACTTATCAGCATTGTGCCTAATTCAGATATTTTAGCCGCTCAGAGATAGCTTAGAGTACCCAATTTCAATCCGCAACTTGTTTTACCCATTTAAATATATTTTGTTTTTCATACTGAATCAATATTATCTTCTTATTGCATTCAGGTTCATCTCCAAATGTATGCGCTTTTGTAGTTCTTCGTGACTAATGATTTGTTTGATAGTTCAATGCTTATTGTTTGGCTACGTAATCACTGTAGTACTAATGATTTCAAAGTTAGTTAGTATTGTTTTGTTCAAAATTGATAGGCGTAGTCATGTGTAGAAAAAGAAGAAGATAGTTTATTCCACTACGCACAATAAGTTTTCTTTGTTGTCATGTGAATTCGTTTTATTTGAATCGCATTCAACCTACCTTTCACACACCTCTTTCCAGCATGATATTAGATCATTGATTCCTCAAGGCCTAATACGATTATATCAGAGTGCAAGCTCTTATATTTGATATCTTTTGTGATATCAAATTATTCTTCACTTCGAATCAATTTGTTTCGGTATCAGATAATTGATTTCCACAACACGATATTTGTCTTAACATCGATAGACTAAAGTTTCGGATGGATTCTCAAAGTAAAGCTGGTCTTATCACAGACAAGCTGAATGGATCCAATTATCATTTATAGAAATTTAAGATGAAGACCTTGATAGTCGCCAACGAGTTGTGGGATGTTGTTACAGCTATAGAAGTGAAGCCTGAAGACGACACAAATAACTCAAAGTGGAAATCGAAGGACGGTAAAGCTTTCGCGCTTATTATCCTCAACATATCAGATACTTAGATTAGCCACGTAGCTGAAGCCAAAACTTTGAAAGAAGTTTGGGACGTCCTGAGCTCACTATATGATGTGAGAGACATAACTACCAAGTTACATCTTTGAAGGAAATTCTTCACACTCAAGATGTCGAATAATGATTATCTTCATAATCATATTAGCTAGTCTAAAAATCTTCTGCAACAGATGGCTGATAGCTGATTTTTTGACATGATAAATCGGGCTAAACTAGAGAAAAAATGACATGTTATTTCATCAAATATGCTACTTACTTAGCGTGACCGGCAAAATTTTTGGCCCGTATAGCCATAGCCGAAGGGGTCCCAGTCCACCCGAAATGGACTACCAAGAGATTGGATAAATAAATCAGTCTTAGAAATGGCTGTGTAAATTTTTGTTTCCATGATTTTACTGAACTTTCTGTGGAATGCCAATGTAACTGGAATTTTATATTAATATAATATGATGTTTGAGATTTTTTTCAGGTTCTCCTTTTGCCCAGCCTATGTGGAAATCAAAGACTGGCCAGTATTTTCGAACACTTGGATAGCTGGAGTGTCTCAAGAATCTTCATCAAAAGCCGACATTCTTCTCCAACTGGTCTTTTTGGGCCAAAAACATCAATTAAGAGCTGAATGAAAAATACCATCACCAAGAGTTGGGCACTACATATATCAAATACCACAATAGGACAATGGGCCATGGGACAAAAATGGGCAAAACCTTCATACTTAAGGAAGTATCTAATGCATAAGGGCCACCCAAGGGTCAATTATTATGAGACCGGAAAAATGTCAAAAATCGGAGGATGCCAACAAAATGTGAAATACCGAGCATAAGACCTTGACTCAAGTTGACAAATGAGACATTTGTATTGGATAATGACATTGACCCACAATGGCCATGTACTTTGGTCATGGGTGCCCATGTGGCCCTATCCACACTCTTCAATGCCATTTAAGACCCCACATGGCACAAAGCCAAAAAGTCTAAATGAACCCTTGAAAATGAAACGTTGAATCGTCAAAGGGCAGGATGAAATGAAAAATCGAAAGATTGGGCCATCATCCATTCGGATATACATGTATGGCCAGCCTTATGCAAAGAGAACTAGCTGTGCCTTTTCATGTCATTATGCTTTCATGTTTGTTTTCTCGTATAGCCTTGCAGAGGTGCGATGGTGATATCTTTTCTTCACGTAATTTGTTGAGGGTGATGGTGACCAACTCTCCTTTTACGAGAGCATATAGGATCGTGGAGTTGATCATTGTGTTTGAGAATTTCTTGAGTTGATCTCTCAAAATCACTGTCGTAGAGCCAACACATATCAGAGATGGAGAGTGTGGTAGATTTCAATGTGTTCATGGAGAGATATGCAGTTGAAGGCATCTCATTTACTCTGAGTAATGTCAGTACGGTTGAATATCCTGTTTTTGAGAGTATTGATCACCCGAGCATGTAAGAGCTTCAGGGGATGTTGACAGATCCCCTGCTCTAGAGGACTTGTTGTTTACTTTTTTGCTTCTTGCTTACAGATCTATTTCTTGCCTGTTACCAGGCTCGCTTGGGCATTACTTGACTATTTCTTACGTGTTACAATGCCCAGGCTAGGTAGAAACGGACTGAATAACTCTGTAGTATAGATTTTCTTTTGTCCTGCCTGTCAGAGGACAACTCAGGGACGTCGCTCTTGAATGCACTTACATTCTACATGGATGCAAGCTAAGAATGCTCATTCACATATCAGCATGCAAACCAATGAACATTCTACAGATTCTACAGCCACCTACACTTAAAACAGACTGAAATCAGAGCCTACACTACATTAACAGTGAGCTCCCTTGCATAACTTGACAAAAACAAGAAACAAAACTAATCTACAGCATGTTAGAAGTCCAAGAATCAAGAAACTAGTCAGCCTTTTGATTCTTGGACATCTCGAGAACATCAAGAACTGGATTGTACAGAGATATGCAAGAATCACACCACAGATCCAACCTTTTTAGTTTACTTGAATGCTGGCTCCTACATTAATCCACAAGAAAACAAGAAATCTAATCCACAACTAGGAAAGCAAGAAAACTATTCCACTCTGAATCCACAACCACACACAATATGAATGGAAGGGCATGATCATAGGGGCATCACTCAAGAAAACCATCATGATCAAGGAGCTTAGTGTAGCTTCATACTCATGGAAAATATTCTTATTAAGCATGGAGTAGATACACTGCAAAAAGCTCCTCTTCACAAAGAGGGAGTCTCTTAAGCAAGCAAGAGAGCTCCTTAGTGGCATCCTAGTGGAATTTCCACATTTCACAAATTACAAGTGGAATATTGCTCTCCACTAAAGGTCACCATCAAAAGGTGGCTCACTCTACTTTCTTTAAGAGGGGTCTACTTGCATTTATTACATTTGCTTGGAAATACTAGTTCCTACATGGTCATTCCATCTTTCGGGATTCACCATGAGGCTTACACAGTTATATTACTTGTTATTACTAACTAGCATTTCTCGGCTCTCATACTCGGCTCTCAGTCTTCATTAGTCTCATCTTCTCAGAGACCTCCTCGGTCTAAGGTGAGAGGTGCTCTTGAGTTGCTCTATCCGAGTATCTTGGGGATTCGACAAAATCATCCAACATCATCCCACCCCTAATTTGTTGCAAGACCCACTACAACTTTTATTGGACGATGTCACTCCGCTTTGCATTGGCATCTTCGATCATCACTTGGAAAACCGTAGATCCTCGTTTGCTTACATAAAACCAAGTGTTTATTGTCGCCAGTCTTTATCACAAAAACTATTTTTCACAAATTGTCGCAATTGGATTTAGAATGTCTTATTGCTACAAGTGGTTGACATTCTCAAAATTGGAGAGCTCCTAACAGCTTCACAACTTGCATGCTTGAGTGCTTTCCATGTGTCTCTTTGTTCAGTCACTTGTATTTGCCATTGACGGTTTCATCTTTGGTTTCTTGACAAATTCCATCTTTGGTTTCTTCTGGGAGGTTTGTATCCTCCATTTGCCTCTAGGTGTTTCCATGGTTATTCTCCTAGTTGAAGTTCTAGTCTTGTCGATGCTCTTTTCTGATAGGTAGCACAAATCTTGGTTATCAATCTCAAGGGGATAGACTCATCATCAAAAATTTGGTGGTAGAAATAGTTTCGGATGGACGGTTTGGTAATGGTGAGGAAACATGATGAAGGCTTGGTGACAAGGTGAAGAAACTAATAGTTCTACAATTGCAGCCTTGGACCCTTGCAATGTCGAGCTTCGACCACCACTTGCTGAGTGAGGAGCTTTCTTTATTTTTAGGTTCACGAATGTCTTCATCTTTCATTTTCTGCAGCTCTTTCTTTTGATCTATTACTTTTGGATCTCTTTGGGCTTCATAAGAGGGGATTCAACTATCATTACTCCAGAGAGTTTCTTTTGATCAAGATCGATCTGACTCATCTGTTGTTTAAGTTTTGTCCTTTCCTCCTCAGTTTCTTTGCATTATTATTTTTTATTTCTTCGAGCTACTTCGTCTGCTTTTGTAGATCTTTTTGGCTGAACAACCAATATAGGTGGTAGTTGGTCTCCACAAGACACTTGCAAAGATCTATCAGCTGCTTCGGTAAGACTATCAAAACCTAGGAATTTCTCAGAATAATAATAAACTGATGATAAACAAACAGATCGAAGGGAGGGTGGTGGTGACAACGGTAGATGGTGTGGGCGATAGACATGAGAATGGGCGCAGAAGTATGGCAAGAGGTTGGTTGAAGAAGGAGACTGATTTTCCAATGCTTGTGTTTCTCTTTTGGAAGGATCTTCGTCGTGACTAGGGTACTTCTTCTGATCAAGTCACTTTGGATTGCCCATCTATCTTCTTAGCCTTGTCATTGTCGACTTTGGGTTTGTGACCTTGGCTGTCGATCTTGCTAGTGTTGTTGCTGGCAGCGTAACTGCTCCAGTGGATCCAAGAAAATCCACTCTCCCCCCCCCAAAAAAAAATCTGTTGGTGGGGATGTTGTTGTTGGTGACTATTCATGCTCAGGATTGGATCGGCGTGTGCAACACATAGTTGAAACTCGTTGAACATGTGACTGGACTAAAGATTGAACAAATTTTAACTAAATTTGTTTTGATCTTGCTGTAGTTGACTCAAGGAACAATATGACAATGAGGTGCAGGAATCAACTCTAACTTGTCATGGATTTCTCATAGTTTTCAAAAATTCGAAACTGTTGTACATGGTAATCTGAAGATGGATAGATGAATGAAAATGTGTTTAGGAGATGCTTTACAGAAGACTCTCGTGCAATAGCTATTCCTCATGCAAAAATCAGTCACAAAAAATAGGTGAAGAGAAACAAGGAAATAAACAAACGTGACTGATAGTGAGAACTGTATAGCACTTGTCGAACAAAACTTGCATTCATCGACATTGATAATTCACTTTGACACGTGCAAGTTTGCATTGGTTGTAGAGTAATGAGACGTACTCTGATATGCCCTTGTCAAAACAAGCCAAGGTTGGGGACACTAACATCTATCATCATGAATAACAGATGTTGTAAGATATAGCGTGAGATGTAGGTATGGTTGAGGTACTATGTCCTGAGGACCTCATCGAACAAGAGATTCAGAACCGAATCTCTAAGTGGATTTCCGAATCCTAGATTTGTTGTGTATTGGCACATTGGAAATCTTATCTTCATGTGGAGAGAAATAGATTTGAGTTTGTAGAAGGGGAGAAAAATTGTCAATTCCCTATGGAGGTTGCTCTTGGTTGGACATTGTAGCAGATGACGGAACATCGGTTTCACTTTCTTTCGACAAGGACTCATTTCATATTGTCTTTTTTCATTATGGAACTGGTGTATTGGATGGTGATGTAGTAGAAGTTTACAAGAAACTTCTCGATTGAGCAGCAGGTTTTTGGTTGCTATGGTGCTCGTGTTGTTGTCATGAAGATCCTATTGTGATTCATAGCTAACGTGACGAGCAGGTAGGGTCTTAGCGTGTTGCTTTGGATAGTCTTTGAAACTGTATTTTCTTATACAGTCGGGACACTCAGGATGGTACTTGGTCTTGACTGGACAATCAACCATGAAGTGGCCAGTTTTACCATAGATGAAGCATCTGGTGTGCAGTGGCCCTTGTATAACTGCATAGCCATCTTGTATGGCTAGTGGGTCTGGACTTTCTGGTGGATAGTCAGGATAAGGCAAGACATTTCCAGGTTGGGATGGGTGTTCTTCATATTGTTGAATTGTATGTGCTTGGATAGGTCGATATGAAGGACAAGCATCAACAGGACGCGTAGCCCAACAGTGTGGGCACCATATTGTTTTTTGTCTATAAGGTACCTATGCAGGGTTTGACTGACCAGGCATACTGCCTTGGATAGACTTCAAGGTAGCTTGAAACTCATTGGTGAGTTTCTCCATCTGAAGTTGGTGTTGCTTATTAAGCAACGCCAGCTGTGATTTCCAAAGCTGATCTCGGGTGTCCTCGATCGGCTTCGACTCATGGACAGGAGCACGTGGTGCTTGCCTTTCCCTAGATTCGTCAATATCTGATCCTTCGTCTTCTTCCTTGATGGCATCAGACATAGCTAACTTTAGGCTCGTATATTCATCATTGGATTTAAGCTCACGTCTAATCCATCTTGGAAGATTGACTAAGAACCAGATGATGGGCATCTGTTCGGAGGGTTGTTCCTGTACTTGACTTTTGAATGGCTTGAAGCGTTTGATTAAGGCCTCCTTCAAGAGTGACCAATCATGTTTATCTTCACGATCAAGGTTAAAAAACCATTCTCGTGCTCGATCGATCATGGTCATCGAGAAGAGTTGAATCATGGCGTCGAGTGATGTCTCGCCATATACATCACATGCATTCGCAAAGATTTGCAAAAATCTTTGAGGGTCCGAACTACCGTCAAACTTTGGTAGATCTAGTTTGGGTGTACGTCTTTCAAGATGAGCTCCGTGGGTAGCAAGGACTCCATTAAGGTTGGTTCTGGCCTGTGAGGGGTCAGCACCATAAAGACGGGGTCGTGCGTGTGAAGACTCAGCTCTATTAGGTTTTTGTCCATTGAATGAGCTTGTGGATGGCTCTTGGAGTTTGGCTCTCATTCGGTAGAACCTACGACGTCTGATTTGTTCAGCTACAGGGGACCTGATCTCGTATGGATAATCTTCTGGGATGTCAGGATCTGTATTGTCGGCCATTGGGTATTGTTGTGTCTTTTTTGTGTTGGATATGTGTTTCTGGTGTTTTTGAATTTTTTTTAGGGTTTTTGGTGTTTTTTTGGATTTTTAGGGTGTTGAAGGAAGTGAAGGTGGAGACTCAGTATAAAAAGGGCTATCTATTGGTATGAGTGTTGTTTGTTTTAATAAAATTTCTTGTTTTTTTTTTCAAGCTTAAAGCTGTTGCGAAGATGGTGGTTCGGTCAAAATGGCAATCAGAGGTGTTGATCAAAAGTTATGGTCCGGTCGAGATGGGTGTTAATTGCTCTGGTCAAGCTTTGACCTTATTGCTTCGGTTGAGATCTGATTGAATCCCTCCGGTCGAGATTTGTTCGCTGCCTTCGGCTCCGGTCGAGATCACTTTGGCTTCGGTCGAGATCTGAACGGGCACTTCGGCTTCGGTCGAGATCTGAGAGGGCACTTCGGCTGAGACTTTAGCGGACACTTCCGTCCAGACTTTAGTGGACGCTTCAGTCAAGATTTCAGGGAGCACTTTGATCGAGATCTCAGCGAACACTTTGGCTGAGATTCCAGTGTGAGCTCCGGTTGAGATTTTACTGAGAGCTCCGGTTGAGATGTGACCGTGAGCACTGGTTGAGATTTTACTGAGAGCTCCAGTTGAGATGTGAGAGTGAGCTCCGGTTGAGATGTGAGCATGAGCTCCGGTTGAGATTTTACTGAGAGCTCCGGTTGAGATTTGAGCGTGAGCTCCGGTTGAGATTTTACTGAGAGCTCTGATTGAGATTTGAACGTGAGCACTGGTTGAGACTTTACTGAGAGCTCTGGTTGAGATTTGAGCGTGAGCTTCGGTTGAGATTTTACTAAGAGCTCCGGTTGAGATGTGAGTGTGAGCTCCGGTTGAGATGTGATCGTGAGCTCCGGTTGAGATTTTAAATATTTTTTTTTTTGATGCACCTGCGTTGCGTCAGTCAAGATGGTAAGAGAGAGAGGCTCGACTGAGATGGAAGAGAAGGTGTTCGGTTGAGACGTGAGACAGGGTGCTCGGCTGAGATGGTGACGAAGGGAGGTGGAGACGATGGGTAAGCTATGGGTAGAGAATGATGTAGAAGGAGCTGAGGATGTATGCAGGGAGGGCATGGAGATGGTGTGTGCAGGTTGTTCTGAGCTATGAACGGATCTGGAGACATTTCAGATTGCGTGCATGGTTCCGATCAAAGATAATCTTGCAACATATGCCATTTCAAAATGTGAGTGATGCAAGCGGCAACGGGTCAAATGTTGACAGATCCCCTGCTCTAGAGGACATGTTGTTTACTTTTCTGCTTCTTGCTTACAGATCTATTTCTTGCCTATTACCAGGCTCGTTTGGGCATTACTTGACTGTTTTTTATGTGTTACAATGCCCAGGCCAGGCAAAAATGGACTGAATAACTCTGTAGTATAGATTTTCTTTTGTCCTGCCTGTCAGAGGACAACTCAGGGATGTCACTCTTGAATGCACTTACATTCTACATGGATGCAAGCCAAGAATGCTCATTCACAAATCAGCATGCAAACCAATGAATGTTTTACAGATTCTATAGCTACCTACACTTAAAACGGACTGAAATTAGAGCCTACACTACATTAACACTGAGCTACCTTGCATAACTTGACAAAAACAAGAAACAAAACTAATCTACAGCATGTTAGAAGTCCAAGAATCAAGAAACTAACCAGCCTTTTGATTCTTGGACATCCCAAGAACATCAAGAACTGGATTGTACAGAGATATGCAAGAATCACACCAATTCCCCAACCATCTTGGTTCCTAGATGGCTGACAGTGAATAGTCAGTTCCCCAACAATCTTGGTTTATAGATGGCCAACCGTGAATAGTCAAGAACTGTATGTTCCAATGGGTTATCATAGACACCAAGAAATGTTGCTCCTAAGTGCAAACTGGTTGCCAGAATGACTGATAGTTGTGCATGATCCAAAGTAAGCTCATGCAGTTTACGGACAACTTGATATCAGCTTCCTCATCAGTCTTCTACAAACTGTGTTTAGCAAGTTTCAATTGACCAAGCAGCAGAGACAACATCCTTCTATAGCTCCATAGTAGACAACAATGACAGCTCTAGTTCAATGATGGCTCTTGAACGATAATCAGACATCTATTCTCAATGGGTCCTCATATAAGTGATGGAGTTAACTTTTGCTCAAATCAGTCCTAGGATTTGGAATTATTCTCACTCAGAATATCCATTGCTAATAACGATTTCTCAGTGGATTTAGTAGCTTGGTAACAAAGCTCTCACTCTCTCATAGACCGTTGTTTGATATTCAGTATTCAAACATCTGTGAAATGCACTCAATTAATGTATTGAAAGTAAAAAACCCATAATGCTGGCAGGAATGCGTACAAGTCATCATGCAAAACTTCCTTATAATCATTGAAAAGTCTATACTCAGAACTGCACATATGGATTAGTGCTTTGATGGGAGTCATCATGAAATTTAGTTATCTCATCACTATATAGAGACAAATACAAGTATACTGAGAATCCATACTTCAAACATGACATAAGATCAGTACGGACCAGTACTCTTAATACAACTGCTTAAATGCATGGTGAGCACTCCCATAGAGATCGATTGAAGGTAATCTCTCAGTTTCACATCAAAGAAGTGATGTCTGCTCAGACCCTAAGCTCATAGAAATAGGCTCCCAGCTGGCAGACTCTTGCTGATAGCCATGCTCAACTGCCTCTCAATTGGTATCTGGCTCAAGTGACTCATGTAGTCAGTTCATGTTGATCCAATAATGCACTCATAACCATAGCTTTCACTTCATAGAATCATAGAATCGGATATTGGTCAAAGGTGGCTACTCAGACCTGATAGGTGCTGCTCAATCCAACCATGCTCATGTAAGTACTGAAACAATGGTCTCTTGAGATGATCGCACCATAAACTGAAACTCCACTGAAAACTAAGTGGTATTCGCACTATGAGGATGGTCAATGACGATAGTTCTCAGTTGCAGTAGTAGCGATGGAATGCCTCAAATCTTTCATGAAGGATAGAGAGCAACATGGTGATACTTCTGTGAGTCAACACACATTCAGAGGATGCTCACGCTGTCAGCTAGGATTTATCTCCCTATCCCGTCCGTCGGTGATCATGATCTATCAATCGCTCAGCATGCAGCTTCCACAAATCTCAATCAAAGTAGTTATAGCAGCAACGCTGGTCAATCAGAATTCCCCTGTTGGCTGATTTTATCGAATCCCCAAGATACTTGAACAGAGCAACTCAAGAGAACCTCTCACCTTAGACCGAGGAGGTCTCTGAGAAGACGAGACTAATGAGGACTAAGAGCCGAGTATGAGAGCCGAGAAATGCTAGTTAGTAATAACAAGCAATAACTGTGTAAGCCTCATGGTGAATCTCGGAAGTGGAATGACCATGTAGGAACCAGTATTTCTAAGCAAATGTAATAAATGCAAGTAGACCCCTCTTAAAGAAAGTAGAGTGAGCCACCTTTTGATGGTGACCTCTAGTGGGCAATATTCCACTTGTAATTTGTGAAATGTGGAAATTCCACTAGGATGACACCTAAGGAGCTCTCTTGCTTATTTAAGAGACTCCCTCTTTGTGAAGAGGAGCTTTTTGCATTGTATCTACTCCATTCTTAATAAGAAGGTTTTCCATGAGTTTGATGCTACACTAAGCTCCTTGATCATGATGGTTTTCTTGAGTGATGCCCCTATGATCATGCCCTTCCATTCATATTGTGTGTGGTTGTGGGTTTAGAGTGGATTAGTTTTCTTGCTTTCCTAGTTGTGGATTAGATTTCTTGTTTTCTTGTGGATTAATGTAGGAGCCAGCATTCAAGTAGACTAAAAAGGCTGGATCGTGCACTCTCATGACTACTTAAAGGGAAGGAGTGTCCTTATCGAGTACTTTGGGAAAGGGTCATATAATACAACCATAATTCACTACCTAATGACAATAAGCATCAAGAATGTTTCATCCAAGCCCTCCCATAGGTCCTAATATTCCGTATACTGCCACACCTTATCTGTATATCACCATCCTTACAGGTCTAAAAATAATGTACCAACAACGGATTGTGTCCATCTTTGGTGCCGCTAGATTAGCAGAGATCCTAGCAAGTCCAGAGCCCTGCATATTACCGCTGCTTGACTGTGGTAGGACTAGGGATGTCTGTATTCTGATCCGCTTCTAGAAATGTCAAAAGCCCACACATGCATAGAGGTTTATGTGAATGATTATTGAATGAGGAGTGTTAGTTATATTGAGAGCTTGACATGTCAGAGAAACAATCAACTAGTATATAGCTTACACCTCAAACCCAAGGAGGTATTGTCCCATAGTTAGAATAATAGAACGAACTTCAATAGAACTGATATCATTAGACACCACCATTGGAATTGTAAGGGCTTGGGATTTAGCCACTGAAGTTGATAATGAGGGATTTAGAGTCAAAACATTCGTGTACATCAGAATGAACGACTCATGGATCTTGGTAGCAACACGCTCCATAGAACTTCAAAGTGCTATTAGGACGAGATCTGGGCCTGGATTGTTATGACCGGGTTAGGATTGCGAGAGCTACCTCTATCAGGTGACTTCTGCCAGTTGAGTAGAAATGGAAGGGTTTATCATTATTTCTATTCCAGGGATTTTTATAGACATCTCCTAGTTGGAGATAAATTGTTTAGAGTTAGGCATAATGCTGACTGTAGTTCCCTTATAGTCTATGAGTTGAGTGAAGATTCTATGTCGAAAAATTTAGGAGGATCCTTTACCCAATATACTAAATTGCATCTAGGGATTTCCGATCCATTGCCAGAGTATGTGTTAGAGAACTTAAATGATATCATCAAGGATTCTGGAAGAGATCCTCGAGAAGAATACGAGAGGGAAGTAGCTCTGGAACTTCGCAAGCGAGCAAGATATCGTTAGTGCAAGTCATGAGTTTCAAGAAGACGTGAGGAAGTCAGTATAACCCTTCATAGGCTATGTTTCTAGAGGCCAGGAAAACCTCTAATAGCTATAAAGGTACGTCTTGGTCAATAGAACACATCAGGGATCCCCTGGTTAGTTTTATATTTGGGATGTGTATGACCATTCTCATAACAACATGACACTGAATATATAGTGGTGCTGTATCCTGCTATGTTGTTTTCCCCTTAGCTTTGATCCCCTGAGTGGAAACTGCCCTATCGTTTTGGTGTGTCTGTCGGGAGTGACTTGATAAGGGAATATTGCTTGAAGGGTACTCATATTATCAATGGTCTACAAATTTCATGTGTCTAGGATTGCAAGTGTTGAGGATGATTTTGTTGTTTAGACCGTTAGTCGCACACGTAGCATTTTGGTGCGTCTGTCGGGAGCTACTTAAAAGTGGTCATTGATTGCTTGAAAGAAACCAACAAAAAATACATTATGAAGACATTTCCATTTCCTTGAATTCATAGTCAATGTAATTTTACAAGGAAAACATGCTTTGCTATCTATTAAGGCATCACACTCAACTAGTATTGCCTTAATCCACCTTTGAGATACAAAAATCTCTTCAAAGCAAAATAGTTCTTCATAAGATGTCATGAGAGCATAAATGGAACTATTTTCATTTTGTGATTGCTACTCCTTAATCTTTCTTGGTTTCTCTTGGATCATAACAATAAATTTGAACTTTTCTAAAGTTCTAAGCAAAATGCTTTCCAAGGACATGAAATAAATCCAAGTGACATTAATGAAAGTGACATTTATCTTTGCTTCTTGAACCAAAAAATTCACTTCCAAATTCAAAACTTCAAAAGGTTTGAAATGTGTGATGATGGACTTTTGAAGACAAATCTTATAAGTCCTTGTGAGACTCCAAGCCTCATGCATCTTTCCTCAAAGGAAACACCTCTCTTTGGATTTGTCCTTCTTTCCTTTGCACTTTGAAATTGAAGCTCCATCCTTCACCTCGCCCCCCTTGATTTGGTTCTCCTTGGATGGATTGGTCTTTATTTTGTAGCATCTTGAGACAAAATGATCTCTCTTGCCACAAAGGTTGCATTTAGGATCCTTACTTGCCTCCAATAGGTTGCCACCTATTGATGCCATGATGAGGAAGTAAAACCTAGTGATATGACTTTTTAAAATGTAATTTGTGACTCACAAGAAACTAGATTTGAAGACATTCAACAATCTAGAAGGATCTACACAAGATCTAGACCACAAATTTTGAATCATATCTCTTTCAACCTAGTCAATTGGAAACTAATCTTTGCTTTGATCACTAAGACAAAAACACTCTATCAAATCACAAAAATCAGATCCAAACACCCCTATTGGACTCAACAAATACCAATGACCCTTCCTCTTGAGAGTTGGAATGGATTTGAAAAGATTTGATACCTAGATTTTTCTTTTCTCTTGACTAGTTCACTCAACTTTTGAGATTCTTGAACAAAGTATGGGTTTTGTTTCAAATACTTGAAAAACAAACTTAGTCACTTCTTTTGGACTCACTCTTGACCCAAATAATCTCACTCTTGAGATTTGGATTGAATTTGATTTGATTTGACAACAAATTAAACAACTAATTTTCACAAAAAAAGGATCTACACTAGATAACAAAAACTTGACATTTATACTTGATTCAAACACACAAAGATCAGATCCAATCACAACTTTTGGAATCCCTCTTGACCCAAAGAATCTCACTCTTGAGAATTGGAATGGACATGAAATGATTTAATAACAATCTATGTCAATAATTTTTCACCAAGCTTAAGAAATAGACATCTAGAGATTCACAAAGATCCCAATCATGTATGAACACTCAAATATGGACTCCTCCCTATTCTAGACTCCCAATGGGATCACAACTTGACCCTCACACTCTCACAAAGAAAGTCGAATAGAACTTATTTGAGTTTCATACATATAATGTCAAAATTTTGCTCAAAAAATTGAATACATTCACCCCTATTGGACTCCACCAAGTACCAACGACTCTACCTCTTTAGAGTTGGAATGAAATTCAAATTTTCAGAAATGTGATACTTCTCTCTCACTAAGATATCTCCTTACAAAGAGATAATGCCACTTAGCAAGATTTGATCACAATGAAGAAGACAAATTTTCCACCAAAGTCAAGAATTGAGTTACTAGTTCTTGCCCTCTACAAAGGAAGGATCTCTTGAAAATTTTGGATCAACCACAACACATATGCCTCACTCACATTTATGACTTTAATTAAAGTCAAAAACACACTCACACACTTGAGTTTGGATCTCAAATTTTTCTCCTAGTACTTGCCAACAATTCTTATCACCTTGTATTGGTAGATTTTGCCTTTATGAGTGTTTGTGCTTTAGAAATTCACTAAGATTTCACTTGGAGGACTGATCCAAGAGTGTCTTCTAGCATTTAGATGCTTCTAGACTCAGCCCTTTCACTCTTGAACAAATCTAGAATGAAGGTATAATGGATTTCAATCTCTCCCCTTGCAAATCACTCCTTAATCTTTGGTTTATAGCACTCTTTCTCTCTCAACTTCAATGTACACTAAAAAAATCAGGGAATCAACTTCAATTTACTGTAAACAAGCTTTAATCCATCTATATGATTGATCTAAACCAAGAACAATAGAAACAATGCAAGTGAAAGCTTGAAAAATGCACTAAATTGACTCAAAATTGGGTGTATGATCAAAATGCACCAAACTGAATTTTACTATCCAAAACAGGTCTTGTACGGCCCCACACGTGTTTAAAGTACACCTGCAGCCCACAGCAAGATTTGGTACAAATATGATAGTTCTAGCTATCCATTCAACCTCGCTACCTCAATTTTAGCTTGTTTCCAAAAACCTGCCAATTTGGGTATAGTTTAGATCAATGCCTTAAATGCACTTGTACTTGGCTCTGATACCATGTGAAAGTATAGCAAAAAGGACCAATAATGGATCCAAATCAGATCCACAAGTGTGATTGGGTGTTAGATTAGATTGATCTACCAATCTACACAAGATTAGATAGCACTAGATCAAATCTGCATCAACAAATCTAACAAGAACAATCAAATATGATCAAAACTTGTACTTGCTGGTTTCACACGTGTGAAGACCTGTCAGAGTACGGACTATCAGCAAATAATAAAGTACACTAAGCTTAGAAACCATTAGAAGCATAAAATCACAAGACAAATGGAGAGATTACTTAAGAAATGCACCAAAACCAAGATTTAGCTTTCTTGTCAATTATGGCCAAATGAGCCACCATATATACACAAGAGCTGATGCTTACTCAGCTGATTTGGCATGTGTGAGAGTTCCTACTCATCAAAGGATCCACCAATAATCATCAATATGGCACATGGACCAAGTTTCCTAACTTATAGCCACCTCCCTTGGTTTTAAGCAATTTTCCTAATTTATAGGGACTTGCACAAATATCTACTACAAGTTGAGGTTCTGGACATCTCATGATTTCTCCTAGATGAGTGACCCCTAGGATAGATATAATCCTTTGTTGATGTATCAGTTTTGAACTAATTAATATCCTGATGTTCAAATATGACATATCGACATAAGGAATACTCGGTTCTATGGGAAGATTTAACCGAACATTCAAATGATTCTCAAGAGTACCCTAGCCTAGATGTCCAAGAACTTTCCCAATGAGAGTTCATTGAATTTATCTTTCTTTTCACTAATGACTTGGTACCCTCTACGACGGACTGTAGATTCTTCAACTAATAAAGAAATTTTTTTTCAAGTGTTGTACCCAATCCCAGAACATCTCGGTTTCCAGATGTTCAACAATGTGTGACTAGGAACAATATATTCCAACGGGGTATCCTAGCCATTGTGGTCCTAGATGAAAATGCCAGTGCGTTGAGTTTTAGCTCTAAATGGTATATTCCAACCATGTCGAGTATATTCCTATCTCTTGTATTCCAAAGAGATAGGGTGAGATTATCATTTCGGCATACATAACATAAAGTTCAACAATGATTCAGGAAGACACAGAAAATACTCAATAACATTCTCAATACAAGACTCATACCTGAACTCAAATTGTATGAAAAAGGGTGATACCTGGATTTTAATTGACAGTTCTTTTCTCCAATCGACCCACTAAGAAATATGAGACCCGAGAGGATTGTTGATTTTCTTCCCGTGTTGACTTCGGACATCCTCCAATGTGAATAGTGAGATCTAATCAATTTCTCATAGAAAGCATATGAGTTATTGCATAAAACTTTGAAAATTAGCGCGATTTTGCGTGCTAAAAAATTGACTAACATAGTTCTATTGATTCTAGTAAAGTACAAGGCCAAAAACATGAGTGTGTATCTTGCACCTTTGATCGATGAATTGTTGCGCATTCCGTGGAACGGTATTCAAGCTTATGACATGTCGAGACTATACAACAAAGGAACTTCATTGTTCGTTGAATTCTAATGTGGACAATGCACGACTACCCTAGGTTAAGTGAATGTTCAAGTATCTTTATAACTATACAAATCTGCGTTTGAGTACATTTTACTAAGCTTATCTCACATTTCGTTTATAAACTATGCAAGTTTAACCACATTGGGTTACAACACATGTTATATATGTGGACCACTTTTGGAAGGTCAACATAGCACAAATATGTTGAAAAAATTGGTTTACAAAAATCATCGCAAATCATTTTCAAAGGTTGAATAGGCGATTTTCTGGGGGGCAAAGAGATAATCCTTTAACTACACATTATCCTAAATCTTAAATCAATGCAAAATGCAAAACTCTCTCTCTCTCTCTCTCTCTCTCTCTCTCTCTCTCTCTCTCAATTTAGAAATCTAACATTCAATTACTATCAAACACTATCTATTATCCTAATTTCTAAATCAACGCAAAATGAAAATACACACACATTCACTCTCTCTCTCTCTCTCTCTCTCTCTCTCTCTCTCTCTCTCTCTCTCTCTCTCTCTCTCTCTCTCTCTCTCTCTCTCTCTCACACACACACACACACACACACAAATTAGAAATCTAACATTCACTTACTACCAAACACTATCTATTTATCTTCCTAAATTTTAAATCAATGCAAAATGCAAAACACACACACATACACACTTCATTTTCCTCTCTCTCTCTCTCTCTCTCTCTCTCTCTCTCTCTCTCTCTCTCTCTCTCTCTCTCTCTCTCTCAAATAAAAAATCTAACATTCAATTACTATCAAACACTATATATTCATCTATCACCCTAAATCTCAAATCAATGCAAAATGCAAAACACACACACACATTCTCTCTCTCTCTCTCTCTCTCTCTCTCTCTCTCTCTCTCTCTCTCTCTCTCTCTCTCTCTCTCTCTCTCTCTCTCTCTCTCTCTCTCTCTCTCTCTCTCTCTCTCTCTCCACTGTGCAATCAGATTTGACAATGATGACATCCACCCACGATTTCCCATAGATGACACAAACACTTTTGTACCTTCTTCATTTGCACACTCGTAAAATTTGTATATAGATTGAGAGGATGGAGTATAATTTGTACCACGAGAGACAAACATTGTAGATGCTTTCATGCATTGATTCTTTCTTTCAGACAAATTGTCAGTAATAGGTTCATAACCTTTTACACATTGTGATTGGCTTTGTGAAGCATGCAGTTACGTCCGCTATTGTGTTGTGCTCATTTGCATTATTGACTTATACACTTCATTATACTTAATCTGATTACAGCTCTATTTGGTTCCGCGTTCAGATTTAAGTCAATACTGCAATGCTTTTCTATTTTCTGTCTAGCTATCTGATTAATGTGTCTGATTATCTGCTCTTCGCTTCCACTACCACCACGCATTAGAAGCTCTAAAATTATTATGTTCTTGTGTTCGCCTACCAAGACATCAGTAGTGCACACACTGAGAGAATTTGAAGGGACTGGTCTTCACATTTCACTCTATTTCTCTGACACATCAAGCTCAAAAGATCCAGGATGATTGGTGTGGGACCACCAATCCAATAAGGAGGGAGATAATGTTAGCAATAGAGTGAAAAATAAAAAAAAAGAAATAGAACTATGTGGCATGTGTATTGTAAGTCAAGGTATAAGTAAAAGTTAATAAACTTCTACTATGGCATGTGTTTTGTAAGTCCATGGGTAGAAGCTTAAATAAATAACTTTAAAGACAACATCCTTGGAAATGTGAAATTTCTTTGACTTAGGAATGTAAACCCTATAAGCTTTCCTTACTTAACTATAGACAACAAATATTCCCTTCAGGAATCCAAAAGATGAGTTGACATACCAAGTACTACCAAAGATCTTCAAATTCTCCAAGCTTGGCTTCTTACCAAAACAAATTTCAAATGAACTCTTACCATCCAAGTATTCATTTGAGAACAAAGTTACCACACATCAAAGCTTCACTCCAAAATGACTTAGGAAGATTTGCATTCACCCTCATGGATTTAGCTCTTTCAAAATGATTCATCTTCCTCTCTTCCACACCATGTAGAACCTTTGAGTTTGAAAGCTTTGTCTTGATCCCATGTGCACACAAACCTCTTTGAACTCTATTGAGAGGTCTTTATTTGACAGCTTTAAGCACTTAATCTTCATGTTGAATTGACTCTCCACAACATTCTTGGACTTCAAAAAGACATCAAATATGAAATCCTCACTCTTTAGAGGATAAGTCCAACAATATCTACTAAAGTCATCAATGGAAGTCACAAACATCTTTGCTCCTCCATTACTCAAATCACTTGTACAATGCACATCCAAATGCACTAAATGAAAAGGCATTTTTGGATCTTGATCTAGACCTAGAATAATACAAACTTTGTGACTTTGACACTGAACAAAGCTCACCAACTTGCTTCTTTGCCTTCAAACCACCATGGTTAGAAACAACATATCCATCAAGTTTGTAGAGCTCACCTTGTCTCTTGCCTTGGGAAATCAAGACTTCATTCCTTTTGATCCAGCAAGAATCACCAACAAATTTCACTTCAACCTCTTTGTCAATCATTTGACACACACTAAAAACATTCTTAGTAATGGAAGGTATGAACAAAACATTGAATTTCTTCAAATGAACATTCCTATTTATGGATGAGAGAAAAATAGGGATAGTTCCAATGACCTTGATAACAACTTTACCATCATTGGCCATGTTGATGACCTTCTTCTCTTCTTCATAAGACACCAAGGAAGTGAAGTACTCTGTGACATTTCATATGAAAGTTGCCCCATTATCAATCCACCATGGCTCAATATCTCTATCATGGTTAGCAAACAAGAACACATAAAAAAAGAATCACTTGAATTTTGCTCATTAACACCATCCTCATCAAAAGTGAAATTGCCTTGCTTCTCACCTTGACCTCTTTTCTTTTTGAAACAATCACTAGCAAAATGTCCTTTGACTCCACAATAAAAGAATTTTAGCTTAGATCTATCTTTCCTCTTGCCAACAAAAGTAGAAGGCTCACCTTGATCTTGTCCTTTAGACCACTTGCCTTTGCTCTTGCCCTTGAACTTGCCCTTTGAGAACATAGCCTCTTCCTCTCCAAAATGAGATATGGAAGTAGATCCTCTTCTTGATAAAAGCCTAGACTCCTCATTCACCAAGATTTCTTGCAAGTCCTCCATACTTGACAATGTCTTTTGAAAATCAAAACTTTGAACAAGATTAGCATGATCATCCAACAAGCCAGTAAGAACTACTTGAACAAGCTTTCATCAATACATGCTAACTCATCATTGAATGCTTTAACCCTCAAAACAAAAGCATGAGCACTTTTATCCTTATTTTGCAAACTTTGAAAGATTTGTCTGCTAAGGGTTAGGACACTTGATAGAGACTTGGACTCATAATCCTTCTTTAGAGTTGCCCAGGCCTCATTAGATGTAGTGCACTTACCAGTTTCCTTGAGAAGTTCATTAGTCACATTCATCTTGATCACATGAAGAGCTTTCTTTGCCCTCCTATCATACCTCAATTGTTCTTGAGGTGCCAAAGGTCTTTCCTACATTCCTACAGAAATTTCATCTCAAGGAGAGACTCCATTCTCACCTTCCAAGCTGAATAGTTGCCTGAGGTAAGCCTATCATTGCTCCCCAACATGAAGCCTCCATTTGTAGCCATGTTGCAATGATTTGATCTTCTCTTTCGACCTGTTCCAATGCACTTAGCACTCTCTTGAAAGTCAGAAAATGAATCCAAAAAGAAATCACAAAGATATGAAGCTCTCAAATATGTTTTTTGCACAAAAACTAGCAAATCCAACACATAGAATTGATGACACTTGAATGAGTGGAGAATGAGAGAGATGATGTGCTCCCATGCTTGTAGCCTATTCATAACAGCCCTTTGCCCTATTTGCATGCTCTTAAAAAAGCTTATCAACTTATAATGGAAGGTTTTAGATCTCTTCCAAACCCTAGATCTAAAATGACTAGATTCAATGCAAAGTAGGTCCAAATTTGACCTTATCAACATGACTAAGTTTCTAAAACTAGTAAATCCACTATTCCTAGGCCTTATTATTAATTTATTTTATAAAGTCTATCTCTAATTTGAAAATTCATATTGGCCTCAAAATTGGCAAATAAACTCAACTTGACTAAACAAAACTAGTTGATATTTTCCACAGTTTATACTAAACTTCTAATTAGCTAAGTGTTACCTCTTGTAACCTAGCTAAGCATGCGTTTTTATCTTTTCATGAAGGCTAAACTTTGAATTCGGCATTGAATTCAAATCTATCGACTATTGCCGAAGATGTCGACTATGTCGATTATTGTCATTGTTGATCATTGTCGATGTCGATTGTCGATTGTTGTCATTGTCGAGTATGTCGAATGCGTTGACAATTGAGACTATTGGAAAAGGGTCATTGAGTTCACCATTTTCAACACTCCCGCTTGAATGGTACACCCTTTTCATCCAATCCCAATCGACTTTCTATGCTTCTAGAATAATATTTTGTCCAACAGATTTCTCAATATATCTATAATCATGTCTTCTGATCTTATGAACTCGACATTAAGTTCTTCTTTCGAAATCAAATCTCAAACATGGTGATATTTGAGTGGTTTGGCCTTTGAATGAAACACTGGATCTTGGGTCAAGTAGATGGCACTCTAAGAATCCACCACCATCATGATGGAAGGCTCTTGGCAGGAAATGTCGATTTCATTTACAATCATCTTTTGCCAATTTCGAACTTGTTAGACATGTAGTGTGAAATGGGCCTCAAAAAATATGCAAGTTTACAAATGGATAGTGATAATGAATGTGAAGCATAATATTTGGTCGCCACAGGTTGCCATAAGCTCTAGTAGTGTTCATTGGGTTTGTGCATTAAATTTATGCACATAGCTCTATAGTGAGAAGAGAGAGAGAGAGAGAGAGAGAGAGAGAGAGAGAGAAGCACATCTATGTAGAATACAAAGAGAGAGTGCCACATCATATGAAAGACAAGAGAAAGATATTATCGCAACATGTATGATGTACAATGCCTTAGTTTTTGCACATCTATGCTCTAAAGTAAGCCACATGGCCAGTCCTTTGATCAAAGAGCTTGAAATTGGCCATAGTATAAAATTGTACAAAACATTTGATGAGATGACATGAAACTTTTTAATATTTTATATTTTAAAAATGAAGCCTAATTTTTTTTCCCCTTCAAAGAACTTATTGTACAACTAGTATTAGGTTAACGTAAAAATCATTTTTTGCTTTTCCATGAAAAAAAAGGAGGTGCCTCCTAAAGCGCAATAAGAGTGCCTCTCTTTCTTTAAAAAAATTCAAATTTTTTAAATGCACTTTCTGGGATGCGAAAGGTGCATGTAAAAACAATGACCTTCCGCACGGATGGTGCATGTCAGAAAAAAATTAAGATCAACAAAGGGAAGGAATAAAGTCACCTGTTGGGTGCTGCCCCTCCCCCTCCCCCCCCCCCCCCCCCCCCCCCCGCTCTCTCTTAATATTTCATTTAACACCACACCACATCCACCACTTATTTCCTTATTTTTTTCAAACACGTAGCCGTCGCGGCGCCACCAAAACCTCACCTTTCCCTTCTACTCTCTCAAAAACCTAGCCCTGCCCGCGCCACCCAGGCCCTCTCTCTTTTTCCGGCCTTCCCCCCATCTCTCTCTCTCTCTCTCTCTCTTTCTCTCTCCCCGTTCAAACAAGCGATATCCTAATCTCTCAGCTTGAGTTGGGAAGATCACATATGAATGCACTGCACACATTCGCATTCTCATTCGCTCCCGCGGAGTTAGATGCTTAGGCTGCCTGCCTGCAATTGTAGAATGTTTTGTATTGTTTGTTTGTGTATAGTTGTTGGATGAGAGCTTTTGGAATGATGGAGATAGATCAGCCCAGTAATGAAGACGATTATTCGTTGCAGAGAGTTGTTAGCCAGCGGCTTAGTCGGGTTCCGGAGGGTGATATGGTGGACGCTACAACGCCCACAGAAGCGGTAGCAAGTTCTCCTCCTTCAAGGGATCCGTTTCGATCTAACAGCCCACCATTTTCGTTGTCCCAACTTCTGGAATCACCTCGTTATGCTGATCGCCCTTCACAAGCCAGCGGAGCTACTTGCATTTCGAAACGCTTCCGGGACGATAATGCTATATCGACAATGCTCGAGCATGATTTGCAACTGCATGAGTCAATCTCCGTTGTAGATGATAACGTAAATGATATTGCCCTACAAGCACAAGGTCCAGAAGCAGATAGCGCCACTGACGAGGATGAGGAAATCTCAAGTAAAAAGCCCTTTATACGCAGTTGCGATGAAGAATCTAGTCAGAGCGTGGAGCCACCAGTCATTCGGAGTCCTCATCATGAAGGCAGCAGCATCTACTCGACCGAAACGCCTCCATGCCTTCCGTATGAAGTTGAGGATTTTCATATTCCAAGTCTTCTTCATGAAGACAGTAGCCAGCTCCAATCTTCGCAAGCGTCTCCATTCTACGACTTTGAGAATAATGTTTATGCTCCAACCTTAGAAACGGTTTCATTGTTTCAAGCTCATCCTTCCAATAAGGATCGCAATGTGCTTCGGTATGCTCAACCATGAATCGTAAAGCAAATTGAAACGAGTGACAATGGAGAAGATGGTGGACGCGTGAAGCAATCGATTGTTAACTGGAGCGGAGGAATAGCTGGTGAGATTCAGCCAGGTACCCCCAGAACCAGAATTTCGCGCTTGGCTGCCCGCTTCCTGCTATAGTGAAATTTTCTAACTATACTGCTTACAGTTATAGAAATATAGTATGCACAGTTACATAAAATATGGTATACGCAGTAACTATGACTATGTTGGCATTCACATTAGATTAAATGTGATACGAAAAATTGAAATTAAGTATCATGTCAGAGAGATTTTTGGCGCCCAAGCTTTGAAAATAGCAATGGCAAGGAGACCCAAATCTACAATCGATTCTGTGATTCTTTACAATGAGAAAGATGAAGCTGATAACTAAAAGCCAACAAAATATACAAAGAACTCATGGGTATTGCTACATCCATCATCAAGGGGCCATTTTCGACAAAAGAAAAGAGCAAAAATGACTTACAAATCTTATTGGAAAGCAAAAATTTTGGAATTTAAGACTACCCCGGGATGTCAATCGATATCAGAAGTCTTAGTGCAACATGTATATATGCATTCAGAAATCAAAGTACATGATATCAATCCTCATGATCATCAAAGATGTAATTGTAAGTATATCAAAACATATGCACTCTACAACAATCATAGGTGATTTCCTTTATTGATGCTCTTCAGATTATGATGTAAATGCTTCAACATTGTTTTTTTCTTTCAGATTTATATCCATGATGCATAAGTGAATGGGAGCCCGCACAATCACTTGCAGGAGTATTAGACGTGATTCACTCTGATGTTGGAAAGCTGCAATACAGAGGAAGAAGTCCAAAGGAACTTGCAGATTGTGGTATCTATTTTTATGAATCTTTATATATGCCACAAACGGATGGAGGTTTTGGCAAGCTCGAAGCAATTCTATTGCCTAGTTTTCAAAGTGATGAGTGGCCTACTCCTGACAGCATTGTTTCTGAATCCTTGAGATGCAAGCTACTCATTGATATTAGAAATGCTATGAAGATAAGCACAGGCTCGAAAATTGTTCACCTAAGTTGGTTTATGTCATTGTATATATTTGTTGATTTTTTCTCGAGTGCTGGTGTTCGTAGGACACCAACTTTCTTTGTTTGCAAGGATTTATCAGATGAGACTTTGTCAGATCTCATGGATCAAGGTTGGGATAGTAGAACAAATAATGACATAGAATGCTGGATTAAAAAGTCCTCAATGATCTTTCGTTATTATATTGCAAAGCAAATGCTCAATCTCACATTTAGCTACCAGAGATACAAGAAAATTGAAGGTACATGGCTACCACTGGATCAAGACTTTGAACTAAATTGTCACACAAACCGAATGGAGATATGCATTATCTACAATGAGAAATATTTGACTATGGTTGAGGTGGAAGAGCATTGGAAGCTTGATTTTATCATAATAGAGCTCATGCTATTACAAACCAATCTACCAACATATTTCAAATTTATCATCAACGGAAGACTCGTAAGTACAAAATAATAGAAAATGTCATCATTTACAATTGCACATTCACTAATATTTGCCATGTCAAGAATGCGAAAAAGACAGGAGATGATAACGTGCTGCAAAGATCTACCTACAACAATCACCATTGTGGGAGAACAATAGTTTCAAATAAACTTTAGTAAAAATCTGTGTATACACTCTTTGATTCAATAAATGAAAGCCCAAGTTGGGCATCTGTACATGTATTTTGTGCTCCCAAACTCACAAACTGGAGCGGCATTTGATATATCAATGTATATTTTTCTATGAAGTCTATACATGTATTTTTGTTCTATGCTATCTATATTTTCTCTGATCTTAATTTAGTATAACTACATCATCCTTGGCACCATCATCAATAATGGGAGGCTGAAGCCTTGCCCTAGCCAGTATGCTCAGGATAATTTCTTGTCTAAATCTGTACACCTGGCTTGATGTGTACTCAAGAAGTGTAAACTGCTAAATAGAACATTCATGTATTAGTAATGGCCAAAAACATCACCATAATAAAAAACTAATCATGATTCCAAAATAAGAATAAACATAATTTATTACCTTAGAAATATCAACATCTTGTTGAAGGACGAACCACTCTGAAAACAACTTGGCATTGTATAATGTGTACGACCCACAGCTGAATGAATCATTTTGCTGGGGTGACTGCAAAATAATTCAGCACACAAGAAATTAATTATGAAACATAATGAATTAGATTGAAAATATTTCATTAGAATACTGATTTCAAAATGCTATTAAGAAAGACAGAGTTTACCTCCAAACTGACGATCCGCCAATCCATGGAATGGGGAACGTCTATAGGAATATATTTACTTAGATATGGAAGGTACATATCTACATTCTTATGCATATTTCTCGTCGAATTTATCTTGACACAAAAACCTTTAATAATATTATTTACAGATCTCTTAATAGAGATCAGGTTTAAACTCCAGTGGTCACTGCAAAATAAGATTGAAATTTCTTTAGCTGCAATTCTAAGAACTATTTCCATTGACAATGCCAATGTTAATGCATAAAACAGCAAGAAGCATTCAATATATCTTATTTCGTATGATAAGGTATGAGCAGATACTTTGTTGCTGGTGTGAATCCACTTGTCAGACACTGTGACAATGTGTCATTGTTCTCCTTGGAGGCCTGAAATAGAAAGTTACTCAGCACCAGCAACTCATTTGATGAATCTCTTGCAATGTCATATTGCAAGAGTGTGAGCCCGGACTCTATCACAGGATCACTGATAGGAGCCCGTCTAACTTTGAGATCCAAGCAATCTATAACTCTAAAATTAATACTAAAATCAACTTCATCTAGTCTAAAGCAAAAAGGAGTATCAATAGTATCTATAGCATCGGATATCTCTTTCTCAAATTTAAGATAGTCATCGTAACTTTCTATGATTGGTTGCTCTGGATGATTGCTCTGGTAGTGTGATAGAAACTATGATGATTGCTGCCTCTGATAAAGAGTAGAATGGCTTCTAAAGAGTGTAGCATGAAGAAAGCTTGGCTTGATTGTTTTTTCCTGAGAAGACGTGTCCACAAAACATGATAATCTGTATGATGTGGATATTGTGGGGAAGGAAATGCTCTTGAAAAAGTTGAATGATAAGTTAATAATCTGAGGCAAAATGATGGATTAACTATTGTTAAAGACTATGAGGGTGGTAGAAGTACTCTATGCTTAACACAATACTTTTGGTTTGAATCTTCTAGCATGTAGATGATTTGTTAAAACAGTTGAAGATGGATAATTCGCAAGAGATGACTTCGTCTATCATTCAGGTACGATGCTATACAAAATTGCACCAATACGATGGGTAGCCTTACTCGTTACTACAAGAAATCTTATCCATGCATGATAATACTGAAATTGCTTCCTTTAATGATAGTAACTAATAAAGTTAGAAAAGTCTGATCTTATGTACATTAAAATAGACATGAGCTTGTAGTTTTTATTTAATTAAGTTCGCTTGCATCTTGTGTCCTAGTGTTGTTTGTAAGGTCACGTACTCATATAGAGCTTGACAATGGTACACTTGAATGGCATGGATTTGCCCAAGTTGTTCGGTGTTTGGACTCCCAGAAAACAGTTACGAGATATCCATGGGGGCTAGCATAGCACGAAGGTGCTCTAGTACCTAACGATGTGACCATAGTCATATCTCTGTCCATCAGTATAGTAAAGGATAGTTGCTTACATGTAAAATGTAAATGTGAACCTAATACATTTCTTTTGCTCTTGTACTGATCAGTATGGCTTGTGCCCTGATACGACTTCGTTAAAGGGCAGAATGTATTGCTTAGTAATGAAGTAAATGATTGGGAAGATTAGACGTACATTTTATAAATGCAATTTAGCTGATAAAGTAGTGAATCTTGTTTCGGACATGGATAACAACTGATGCTTAGCTATGACACCTGTCTTTCTCACGCGACTAACTTGTGCGATTTTGTTGTGTGGGATGGTGGCATATAACAGCTAGGTGTCTTAAAACTTGCTTTGCTTTATGGTACTCTACACTGTTATACTTCATACAACTGTATTTTTACCTGTTATGCTATAAATTGAAGGGTTCAAACGGTTTGGTCTTGACTTGTCAAGAGGGACTATGTGAAATCTCGTTACTCTCTCTCTAGAATAGTATCATTTGAATCCTTCATTCCTTTTTTTTTATGTGTTCTGTAGTTTCGTAATCTTTCTTTCTATAGTTTCTTGGTTACCTCTTGCTGGTTTCTTGAAGGGTTGGTTTGTTAGTTTCATTGCAAGCCTAGGGTACAAACTTGGCAGGAGCTTGGCGGGTGAGGGTAGAACTTACTATACTACAACACGATGAGATGAGTGGCTGAGCGAGGAGAAGAATGGATTCTGACATGAACTAGAATCTGCTAACAAATTCAAAATTGCACAATAAGTAATCAAAGTTAAGAACTATCAAGTTATAGAAATTTAAATCTCGGAAATTTCATGCATATCTCAAGTCTTGAGTTTGAATCTAATGACTAGCACATAATTTTGGTCTTTGTCACTTGACATATCGAAGTGACTGATCTAATCTAATGAAATTGAACATTGTTACTTAATAGATGACTCTTGCAACTAGATTTGTGTGGGGGCAAGTAAGTTGAATGGGGCTAAAAGTCTTCGAATGACACAACAACAATGAATCTAGATGGAACTTGTGAAACCCAACTTGACAAAAGGCCAAATGTACATTCATATACCACTTGCATGTGAAAGGAATTAATTGGAGTTGAGATATTGTTACAAGACTAACAAAAAATTGTATGTACATAAAACCCTTATAACAAATCAGCTAATTAACCACATCTTATGAAATCATTCACATATGTAAGAGCATAGAGGGATACAATTGTTGTAAATCAAAGACCACCAAAGTGCAATGATAGTGGATTGAGAGTGGGGATGGAAGCTCCAAAGTCCAAGCTCCTTCTCCTATCCTGAATACACTCAAAAAAAGTGTGAGGGAGGGTGCACTTCTCCCTTTTTATGGTTTGGTATGAAGAGAGTGAAATGTTGCATGAGTAGGGAGTTGAGTGACTATTTCATGGGAGGGGAGGGGTGATAGATACAACTAGAATTTGATGGCTATCACTCAAGGTAGATGTAGTTTGATCCTTACATATGATACACCACAAATTTGATGTTTATGATAAAGTGGATGATCATAAAGTGATAAACTTTTGATGCCCAATATGTGATTCGATGTTTGATCACGCGTGGCACAAGTTGGTAGATCTTGACACTCCACAGTTTTTTGGATCCACCTTGTTGTGGCCATAATGGGTCATGTTACCCTAGAGAATTCGATTCTTGATGCTTGACATGTAGTTGTGAACTTTATCAGTTGAGATATCTCATCGAGTCATGTAATTTGGACAACAGGCCGTGGTAGTAGCTTCTACCCAGAATTTTGCAGGTAAGTGAGATTGGTGTAGCGTTGATCTGGCTAAAGTGAGAAGTGTTCGATTCTTCCATTTCGCATCTTCTGCTGAGGCATGTAGGGAGTTGCAAATTGTCTTCGAATGCCATATTCAGCTAAATAGTCTGACATCGTGTTGGAGATGTATTCACCGCCACACCATCTGTTCGGAATGCTTTCACCTTTGTAGATGTTTGGGTCTCAGCTATGGCCTTGAACTTCTTGAAGCATTCAAAGGCTTCTGATTTGTGCTTAATGAACATGACAATAGACCATCTAGAGTAATCATCTACGAAGGTGATAAAATAGATTGCATCTCCTAAGGATGGAGTTGGCATTGGACCACAAATATCACTATGTACAAGATCTAATACATGTTTTGTTTTGATGGAATGTGATTTGGGAAATATGCTTCTAGAGTATTTGCCATAGATGCAAGATTCACAGAAAAATGATTTCCTATCTAATCAAAGAGGGAAATACAATCCATCAACTAAATTATACAACACATGTAAGAAAGTGATCTTGTATTCACGTATCTAAATCGACTATGCCACAAAACATCATGATCGTTTACATTATCATTTGAATTACTAGCTAATGCAACTGATTCAGACAGTACATATAAATTTCCAACTCTAGTGCAGGTACTCAGAGTTGTATCTTCATCGAAGACTATACACCGTTTAGATAAGAAGGTAACTGTGACGACTCAAATCAGTCACATGATGACTTGAACAAATCTAGACTGATGGTACAATGGATTTCATCCTCTCACCTTCCATATCACTCCTTAATCTATGATTTTTGGCAAAATCACTCTCAGCTTCAACATGCACTCAAAAAAATAGAGATAATCAATTAATGCACCTAATTCAATCTTCAAATTTAATTTTTTGGCTGATCTAATCCAATAATTAATCAAATCATTCGATTCTCTATAGAAAATGCTTGATTTTGCACTAAAAATCTCTCAAATTGGGTGTGTGAGTCAAATTGTACAAATTTTTGAATTTTCTCAGTCAAAACCGGATCTGTATGGCCTCTTCCTATAGCTCACAACAAGTTCTGGTCCAAAAAATTTGAAGATAGCTATCAAATCCAACTCGCTACACAAAATTTGACTAGTTTCTTAAAAACTGATAATTTTGGCTTTGATTTGGATCAATCCTGTCAATTTCAACAAAACCTCTTCTACTTGGCTCTGATACCATGAGGAAAAATTACAAAATGGACCAAGAGTGGATCATAATCTGATCCTCAAGAGGGATTGGTTGTCAGATTACTTGATCTATCAATCTACTTGAGATTAAGATCAATCTAGATCAATTCTAGACACAAAATCCTAACAAGAACAATCATTAATTGAAGGTAGGTGTACCTTTTGGTTTCACACGATTCCAACCTGAAAATCAAGTACACATTGATAGAACCTCAAAACAATCAAAACAAATGTAAACAAATGGAGAGAATCACTAAAATTGCTTCCAAAACCAAGATTGGTGTCTCACAATGATTATGGCCAAATGTGGCTCTATATATACAATAAGTGGGAGCTCGTGGTACTGATCATCCCTCTGATCCCACATGTGTAAAGGTGCTTTGTCATATGATGATTCATCATGGAAAACTGACACTTGGACAAAACCTTCTATTCTGGGCACTTTTGGTCCATTTTCCTTCTATATGGAGATCTATTTGGAAATTTTCTAGAAGTCAAAATTTGCCTACTTCAGCTTATTCCACACATGTGAGCTGTCCTCTACACATGGGATATGACACCTAACCAAAGGATGTGGCTCATGCAATCAATAGATTGATGCCATTTGTCATATGTCTAGAAAACTAGTTTTTGGCCATTTTAGCCACTAGAACTTGAATTAAATCATATGTACAACATATATGATTATGGTACCTGACAAGTACACTAGTTTCACACGTGGAAACAGGCTCCACACATGTGTGTTTATCTATATACAAGATTTTTGGCCTCTACCATATGTACATCAGAATGTATGAGATCCAAGGGAGAGAGAGATCTTGAGAAAGATCTCTTGTAAGAAGACTTGTGTGACTTTGCAAGGCCACATGCCTCACACATCTTTCCACACTTCTTGAAAGCTCTTGGTAGGCCGAGAGCTAGTTCCTTGCTTGCCATTGACTCCATAGATTGAAGATTAGGATGGCCTAATCTCTTATGCCAAAGCTCCACTTGAGTTAGCTCCTCCCTAGCCAAGTTCACACTTTCACTTGCAACATTAGCATCCAACTTGAGAAGTCTACCTTGCTTAATGCCACTAGCTATGCACTTATCATTTTTCAAGATGTAACAAACTCCATTCTTGAAATGTACATCTAGTCCATTGTCCATTAATTGTCCTACACTAAGCAAGTTTCTTGAAATGGTAGGAACATACAAAACATTATCTAGATCTATCCTTTTAGATGTGCCTAAGCAAAGAGGTATAGATCCTATGCCATCTATCTTGCATGCTTGATCACTAGCAGTGTATATTGACTTCTTAGAGTCATTACAAGATAGAAGAGTAGAAAAATAATGCTTGTTAAAGGACATGTGGGAACTAGCCCCACTATCTATCCACCATGTGTCTTGACTTGAAGTTGGTGTAGATGCAACCATTAAGGATGTGTTGAATCCATCCTCTTCTTCTTCCTCTTGAGCAATGTTCCCTTGATCTCCTTTGGCTTGTTGATTCGTCTTCAAGTAGCATTCTGAGGCAAAGTGTCCTTTCTTTCCACAAAAGAAACACTTTAGTTTTGCCTTGTTCTTCACTTTGCCTTTGGAGGTAGATCCTCCATTCTTCATCTCGGCCTCCTTGCCTTGATTTTTCTTGAATGGATTTTGTTTCTTCTTGCCTTTAGATGTAAAGTTATCTTTCTCCTCTCCTCCATTAAGTGACATGATATTCATTCTTGTCTTGAGGTGTAGAAGCCTACTCTCCTCGGCCACAAGAACATTGTGCAACTTTTCAATGGATGGAAGAGAGTCTTGAATGGCAAATGATTGGACTAAGTTGGTGAACGCATCACCTAGACCATTCAAGATGATTTGTACTAGTTCTTGATCTTGGATCTTCTCTCCTATTGCACTTAACTCCTTGCTAAGAGATTTGATCCTAAGGACATACTCTTGTCCACTCTCTCCACTTCCTTTCATGCTTTAGAAAACTTGATGTCTTAGCATGAGGATTCTTGAAGTATTGTTGGATTCATAAATGTTCTTTAATGAATCCCAAGTCTCTTTGGATGAGGTACAAGAAGACACCTCTTTCAAGACGTCATTTCATACATTTAACTTTATGCAATGTAGAGCTAATCTTGCTCTCTTCTTGTATTTGGCTTGTTCTTGGGGAGTTTGAGGCTCTTCCTCTATTCCTTGAACTATGTCATATAGATCATGGATCACTAGGAGTGATTCCATTCTCACTTTCCAAATGGAATAATTTGTGGAAGTGAGTCTCTCACTTGATTCCATCAAATATCCACCCATGGATGACATTTTAGAATGAATGTTTTTTTTAAAATCACAAAGATTTTTGAATTTTAAAAGATCTATGAAAAGGCCTAAAGCTTACTAGAATGCCTATAGGCTTGTCTCTATCAAACTAGCACACAAGGTTGAATGATACTCAAAGATCTTACCAAAAATTCCTAGCTTTCACTCTCACAAAAAAAATTGCTTTACACTTTTCTTAGAGATTTCACTTAGACTCTAAAAAGAAATGCTTCAATGATCCAAAACACTATTTGGTCATAGGCATTAGCTAGAATGAATCTAGATCAATACTATGCTTCAAAAAGCACCAAAAATGAACTAGTATTGTGATTTTGGGACCAACAAACACAAAGTAACTTGAATTGAAAGTTGTTGTATGGTTTCACACGTGTGAAAAGTACATACACAGCCTCCAAGTCGTTTTGATCCAAAAAAATACAAGCTATCACTCTAGAAGAACTCGCGCTCACTAGTATTGGCCAAAAACAAATTTTGCCAATGATCTTTACAAGATTTATAATTCAATGATCACTCTCTTACTTAGCTCTGATACCATGATAAATTTTATAGTTTTTAAGACAATAATGATTGTACTTTACAATCATAGAGAGTTATTGGTTGTTTAATCAATGAATCTATCAAGTTCTACACATTAGATCTTGATCTAGATTCACTACACTTGGATTTAAGCAAGAGCAATGGATCAACACATCATTTTTTTAGTGAGAGCGGCTTCACACATGTGGAGTACTGTCCACAATATGGCCTGCATCTGAAACAACAAGTACGATGATACTAGATAGCAATCATACATAAAAATCACAAGACAAATGACTAGAAACCTCACAAGAGTGTAGAGTGCAAAAGTCTCATCAATCTTCTTAGCAAAATGATGATCCTTTTATGGATCAAGTACATCCATGAGTCTGGTACAGTTCAGCAGGTCTTCACACGTGTGAAGAGTGCCACATCACTCAAATCTATCCATTTGATCCATCCTTGATCCTTATCCAATAGTTGACCTTCTAGAATATGACTAATATCCAAAAAGCTAGTCTCCTAGAATATAGGAATATTTCCTACAAAATAGGATGTAAGGAAAATGGTCAACTCTTATCTTCTAGTACTCTATACACACGTGTGAACAGCCACTTGCCATGTGGGAGCATTTACTCATGCACATGCAAGGAAAAGCTAATTTGTAGGTGACGAGTCAACTTGACTAAAAACTAGTCATTTCATGTTCACACTAACTAGAATGATACAAAATCAATTTGGATATATACAAACACAAAAAGTACATCCTTTCACACGTGGGAATAGGCTCCACACGTGTGAAATCAGATCATCAACATATTCTAATGTTTGATCAATGTTTACATGAACCAATGTCAAGTGAGAAGTGACAATTTTCAACATTGAGGACTTATGCAAAGAACACGACATCAAAAGACAATTCACACAGTCACACACACCACATAGTAATGGTATAGCTGAAAGGAAAAATAGGACTATTATGGAGAGTGCACGCTCCATGATGAAGCAAATGGACTTGATCGATTCACTTTGGTCGGAAGTGTGCAGTGCGACAATGTTCTTGCAAAACAGGAGCCCTACAGTTGGGGTTCCAAATGTGACTCCCGAAGAAGCATTTATAGGAATAAAGCCAAAAATTGACAAGTTTCGTGTCATTGGAAGTAAGGCCTATGTACATGTGCCAAAGGAGGAGCGAAAGAAACTTGATGCCAAAGCAATCAAGTGTATCTTTGTCGGTTATGATGAGAGGACGAAGGCATACAGGTGTTTTGATCCTGTAATGAACAAGATTCACATTAGAAAAGATGTGATCTTTGATAAAACGCATAAGTAGGAAGATGAAGACCATGCAAGTGGTGAAAGCATCAAAAGACTTCCCACAATTTTGGAGGAAGAAGATGAAGAAGATGCTCCACAAGATGATGCACGTGAAGACGAGAGTCGAGAGGGCGAGTATGAAAGGACACCACCTATTCAAGAGCCTAGGGGGAGGTACTTGCCAATAGGAGCAATAAAGGAGAAACCGATTGGAAGTAAGAGACATTACTTAGACACTCCTTGGGATACATACTCTCCACGTAGTGTATCACCTGGATCTAAGATACCAAAATGGTATGAAAAGATCATGAAGGATGCAAAGCTAAATCAACCAGGATCTAGTACACAAGGAAAAGTGAGAAGATCAACGTGAGAAAGGAAGTCTCCTGATCGCTATCATGTGAACACGTCCTGATATCTGCTATGCTATAAGTTTGATTAGCCAATTCATGTCATCACCCACTATGGACCATTGGAAAGCTGCAAAAAGGATTTTGAGGTATGTGAAAGGTACGCCTAACCTTGGCCTAATCTACAAAAGACAAAGTGTTTTACCTAAGTTGCAGATTATATTGACGCTGATTGGGCAGGAAGTATAGATGATAGAAAGTCAACAACAGGTTATGCCTTCAATTTTGGTAGCAGTTGTTTTTCATGGTCTAGCAAGAAGCAAGATACTATTTCTCTTTCTTTTACAGAAGCCGAATATAAAGCGTTGAGTTCTGCTACCCAAGAAACTGTTTGGCTACGTAAGTTGTTATGCAAGATTAGCATGAAGTAGGTAAATCCTATTGTTATTTTCTGTGACACTCAAAGTGGAATACAATTGGCTAAGAATCCTATCTTTCACGCAAGGACAAAATATATTGAGGTGAAATATCACTTTGTGCGTGAGAAGTTACAATCTGAAGATATAAGTATTGTACATTGTTCTACATTATTACAAGTTGCTGATATATTTACGAAAGCTTTAAGTAAAGAAAAGTTTGAGACTTTTAGAGCCAAACTTGGCTTAGATCTGGTTATGTAGAAAGCCTTTACTTGTAATACTATCATGGAGGTATGTTCCATGAATAGAGTAAACTCTAAAATAAAGAGAGACGTTGATCATTGAGGGAGAGAGTTAAAATAGCAATGATCGACTTATACAGTGCTTTCGTATTTCGACGGCACCACGTGTGCTTAGTTCTAGAGTTATCGGGCCATCTTTCTTTTACGAGCCCTTTGAGTGCTTTTAAGCAACTAATTAAGAAGTGTAACAATGAAGTTTATCATTGATTTCTAACAAACTTAAGAAAAATAAAATACAAAAAACTAAGTATATACAAGAATAAAAAAGTAAAAGAGCATCATGTGACTAAATTGAGTCATCACATGTCCTCCCCCTTAGATGCAGCAGGTCCCTCTGCTGACGAATCTGTTGAGTAAGTCTGACCAGCCAGCATCCCAAGGTACTTTTCTTCATTGTAAGCAAGGTTGCGCCAATGTTTATAGCTCATTTTGTGCAACCTGTACAAAAATTCACATTGAAGACTACCAAAATGGATCCAGGTTTGTGCGTCACATTTATCCTGCACAATAAATTCTGCATACATTCCAATTTGTCAATGACCTAAATCTTTCAGGTTATGTATGAGCAGATTTCCCTATTGCAACTGATCCATATAAGCTTTGGACTGGTTACCCACTCTCTTTCTAGGTATGCGCAAAGAAAGAATTTCTTTTGTGATGAGTAGAAAATCCATCCGAGCATAAATTAATTGAATTCCCAACAGTGTCCTGGCCACAAACCCTGCCCGATCCAATGGACGATATGTTGTCCATAATCGATGCACTGGCTGTTTTTCTCGTTTATGTATACATTCCACCATCTCTTTAAAGAATACTGTATACTTTAAACGGGGTTGGCTCAACTGGTTAGCTTGGCATCCAAAGTTTCTTTGGTCCCAGGTTCGAGCCTCCCCTTGGAAACCAAGAAGCATCTCTTTAAAGAATTTGACATAGTTAATGTCCCATTTCACATAAATTGTCCACAATTTAGGATAATAATGATTTATCAACTTGTCAATCTTGTGCTTCTTCACAATTGAATGAATATCAATTGTCAGTCATTTTGTGTGATTGTAAACCGGATGTGACGTTGTTCTTTGAACCGATTATCTGAATAAAAAATAAATGTAAATTCTTTCTTTTTCAGATATTTTAAGCATACATGGAGGAACTGCCTATTAAAATTTCCGTTAAACCAAGCTATTCAACCTCAAAAGAGCCCTGAAGGATAGCCCAATAGAGGCATCCTTTTTCTTCAATACTTAAGGTCCCCCATAAGATCATAAATTCACCAGCTCTCCAAACAATATTCCACTCCTTATTACAGTATCATTTTATTCAAGACAAAAAAGCATACTCAATCATCCATAGTTGCTCAAGATTTCTGAGTTGCAACATAACTAAAGAGCTTTCTCTTGAGATGCAAAATTTTGGTCATAAGTACTTGATTGGGTTCAATAATTGGCCTCACCTCTTTTCGTTTCCTTTTCTTGTCTCTAGATGTCACTGGCTCATCTGCCTTTGAATACTCGCTTCCATGGATGGAAGGGTCAACAAAATGATCATTATCATAATCAAATTCTGATAATAATGTCATTGTCTGGACTTCGTGGTGTTTCGTTATTGGTTTTGCTTTCGTTAGCTGTCTCAATTGGTCCTCCAACTTCTGAATGAGTTGATGGTCCCTAGGATTGCTGCACTCGACAATATTCTTATGAATGCTTTTTCCTTTATCATTAGTTTCGAGTTCGGTATCTGAACTCAAGAAATCATCCTCCTCAGCATCTTTGAAGAAGTCTTTATTTTCCTTCTATAAGAGCTTCAACAGCTTCGTTTTTATCATTTCAATTGTATCAGCCCGATATTTTTCAAATTTAATTCTGTTGACTGACACACAACCCTTCTCTATAGTCTGTATTGTGTCAGTTTCGAAATTATCTTCTCTTTCTGCGGCTATGTGGGTTGCACTTCTCTCAGCAGCATCTTCAAACATATGATCAACAATTTGAGTAATTGTTCTAGCCATAATGTTGGCCTCAGATTCATTCAACAGCTCTAGGTGAGCGATGTCGCTTATTAGCACTTATTGGCCCGGGAGGGGGAGTAACGCCCGCTCTCGTGCCTATGCGACACGTGGATCGGGTGCCCGGGCCCTCAAAATTTTCTTGGTGACACGCTATCGCGGATCCGGGCACCCAGCGCCAGAGTCTCGCGGTTCGGGGCACCCTGCCCTGGCGCCGCACGAGCAAGAAGAGGGGCGAGAGAGGGCCCAGGATGGCGCCGGGCAGACGCGGCGCCAGGTGGGCAGGTGGGCGCCGGGCAGCTGGAGCTCAAAATTTTTCCGAACACAGGGCGTGACCCGGGCGTGACTGGCATGCCCCCGAGCACGCACACATGGTAGCAGTGAACAATTTATGTACTATATACAAAAGTTGCTCAGTCCATAGGAAACTTATGGGTCAAAGCTGAGCTTTGCAGGAAAGTGTGTAGGTGCCTGGCAGGGGGGCAGATGGTGAGGACAAGGTGGGAACACGCGGCTGTTATGCATTGGGGCGGGCGTCATCGTATGTGTCCCAATAAGAGACCAGGCTAGGTGAGAAGCCAGATGACTCAGTTGGACTCCCCACAATCTAGCATGCTAGGACTTTTTCAACGCTTTCAAAAACATCCGATAGGAGATCGTGGAAAAGTCCACCGGTTCTTCATCATGTGATTGCAGCAAATATCCAAGATTCGAAACCGATATGGTAGAGTTTCTATCTGCGTCAAACACCATATCGCACATCCGCCTGACAAAACCTATGCATGCAGGATTCTTCAATTAGATAACTTTATAACCCTTCGTTTCTAGGTGAATAGAGTCTTCTCCTTCTGATAAATCAAACCATTCCTCAAGAAGGGTAGAGTCCGTTATCTTCTTTGCTTTCTTCGTTGAACCCTACATTGGCAGTCCAAAACATTCCGCATAATCTTCTGTGGTGAGCTCGATAGTGCGATGGCGTACTAAAAAATAGCAGATATTTCCTCTGATTTTTACTCCTTTTGCCATTTTATTGCAGATATATGTCATCAGCAACGAGTTATCCTTATATTTGATTGTAGTAAGCTTGAACAACTCTGCTCCTACTCTCCACTCTTCATACGGAATTTCCGTCCTAGTTTTCCATACTCGGTTAGATGCCATTTCTCTGTAAACTGAAGATGACAAATCCGCAACGCTAGTATAGAATCAAGAGGAAAGCGGTTTGAAAAAGAGAATCCGAAAATCGCGATGGTAGCTTGCAAGATGTGCTATAGCACAACAGGAAGACAACAAGAAAAAATAACGGAAGTGACAAGAGAGGTCTACATCGCTCTTAATTTGGGTGACGTCAGCTTATGACAACGAGGTATAATAACCGCCGGGGGTATTAATAATAAGGGTACCACATCCGTCAATTGAGAAAATATGAAGGATCTAAAATGTTGAAGTTGGTCAAAAAATGATCTTTGGATCGAAAATTTAAAAGATCAATTTTATTTGAACATATCCGAACCAAGATCGGATCGAATCGGTTCTAATATTTTTCGATACTTCATCTTAAGGACATGAATTTGGGTTGTGAATAAATTCAAGAATCCTTAAAAAAAATAAAAAATAAAAAATCCTACTTATTTAAAGCCTCTCCTCCCCCTCAAATAAGAAAACGTCCTCGTTGATTGAGAAGAGAATAAGAATAAAAATAGAATTAAATAAAAATAATAATAAATATTCTCTTGGAAAAACATAAATTTGGAATTGCTTAGGTAAAACCAAGGGTTTATTTGTAAACCACTTTCTATGGTTGATGATATTTCTTGATACGAGAGCCATTTAATCTTGTATCAAGTAGATTTCCTTCGAGATCAACCAGTTGGATCGAATTATTTGAGAACACCTCAATGACTTTGTATGGCCCCATCCATCTTGTATGTAGTTTCCCAAGAAACTTCAAATCTCTATTATCATACAATAATGCTAAGTCCCCAGCTTTAAGAGAAATCTTCTTCAAACGTGTATCATATTGCTCTTTTCTCTTTTTCTGCACCAATACTGTTTCTTGTAATGCACTGAATCTATCCTCCTCGAATCGAAAAATCTGATCTGGTCTTTCGTTGACCATGTTATGTGATTCCTCACGGTCTGCATGTTGAATTCGATATGTCAGAATTTCAAATTCAATTGGGAGTATTGGGTACATTTCATAAACCAAATAGTATGGAGTCTTTTTAGTCGTGAATTTTTCTATATCGGTACGCCCAAAGAACTGCAAGTATTTTTGTATCCCAGTCAGTGGAATGCTGATCTGTGATTTTATTTAGAATCTTGCATATAATATCGTTTGCTCTTTCTGTTAATCCATTTGCCTTTGGATTTTATGGTGTTGTTCTTCTATGAATAATCATAAAGTACTTCAGTAACTCCACAATAGTAGTGTTAATGAAATGGGTTCCTCTGTCACTAACGAGTTCCAAAGGACATCCATACCTTGTAATTATATTGACAAAAAAAAAATTGCAACTCTTTTTGCATCATTTTTCTTTGTAGCCTCGACTTTTTGTACAATAATCTGTGGCTACCAGTATGTATCGATTTTTGCTTTGTCTTGTAGCCGATTTGATTGGTCCAACAAAATTGATACCCCACTTTTCAAATGGTGCCAATGGTAAGATTGGTACTAATGGCCAATTTGTTGACTTTGCTGGTTTTTCCATCCTTTGACAAGGATCACGGTTTAGAATAAATTTATGCACATCTTTGTACATTGTGTGCCACAAATATTTCTCATTCATAATTTTCCGAAATGTGTTCTTTAAAGCATAGTGTCCACCAACTTCTTCTTCATGGAAAGACCTGATTACTATTTGTATTTCTTCTGGTTCCAAGCATCTTCGAAGTTCATCATTACTTCCAAGTTTGTAAAGCACACCTGATATAATAGTGTATGGTGCTACTTTATATTGAAAAACATTCTTCACTTCTCGAGTCATGCCTTCCGGATATAGCAATGTTTGCAAATACTGAATAATATCACCATATATTGATTTTTTGATATTTAACATCAGTTCTTCATCGAGTAGATTATCCGAAATAGGGTCTTTGAGTTCAGTAGTTTCCAATCTCGATAGATAATCCGCATTTGCATGATGTTTGCCAGGTTGGATTTCCACTATATAATCAAATTCTGATAGTAGAAGAATCCAATAAGCAATTTGACCCGATAAATCTGGTTTATTAACCAAATACTTTATAGCATAATGGTCAACATGAAATGTAAATGCATAACTTAATAAATAATGTCAAAACTATTTTACTGAATAAATCATTCCCAAAGTTTCTCGCTCAGTAGTAGAGTAATTCTTTTCTGATGCAAATAATTGTGTACCTGCATAATATATAGGATAATCTTTCTTTGCATCAGTTTTTTGGCTCAGAATGCTTATTTCTTTGTTTACAACATTGGGATTCACCCAAGTGTTTTTCATGACATGGAAAAGGCTTTGTATATGTCCATCTTACCTTGCATAATTTTCATCAATTCCTAGGCCCTTTTTTCTAGGGGCTGCCCATCCCCAATTATAGTGGAGTGTGACACAAAGGGTGATCAGTCCCTTGGTTTCTTCTCCCAGTCTTTATAGACTCGAGTGAGCCTTCTTTATCATTAGGAAAAACGGCAAGATATGTTGCCGTTTTTCTAGTTTCCGGTGCTGCCCGCCGTCTAACTGGTGTGGTTAACTCATTACAACTCAAACGAAATAAACATGTCGCCTAAGCACACAGTCGACTAAGCACACGCCGCCTAAGCTATCAGTAGCGGGAGGAGAAGGAGAGGATAATTTTATTCATGCTCTCAAGAAGATATCAGTAGCGGGAGGAGAAGGAGAAGATAATTTTTTGGTGTTCCCTCCAAAAATCTTTGAAAACATATGAAAGGTAGATTATATAACATGCATGTTTAATGATTTACAAGCTTGTTTTGGTTTCGTGTGAATCGTTTTTCTCGTTACATGATTTAGTTTGTTTGATTTTGAAATAATGGAAAAGTTTGATCTTCATATTGTGCTCCCACTCGATTGTGCTCCAATTTATAAAAGAAATACCAAAGCTGGTCAGATTAATGAGACTTGTAAGAAAGAACTTAGAGAAAAAAATTGTAGAAATATTGATTTGTGGACAGTTGGATCAATTTATCCCAAAGATCCAAGTACAGGATGTTTTTTAGACTTTCAAACTACTGGTTGTGTGTAATGGACATAGTAGATTGTTGGGATACTGTCAAAAGCTGAGCCAATACGGGATGTATGAAGCAATGAAGCGAACACATTTATTGGAGTATTTGTTGAATCAAACAAACAATGAGAAGGCAATACTTCAAGAAAATTTGCAGAAACAAATATACAAAAATACGACATTGAGCTCCAATATATCAGAATTGAAAACTATTATTATTGATCTTCAAATATCCAATCAAGTTATGTTGAGAGACGTTGAAAATTTTAAAAGAGAAATCTTGAGTGCTATTGTTGAAGGCGAAGTTCTCAGAAGAAAATTAAATATAAGAAAACACAAACGACTTCCAAAATAAGACATAGATGATCTGTCTTCAAGAAGTGGAAACAAGAAGAAAAGGATTCAGGCATTCAAGTAAGTATTAATTTAAAGAGCAAATGACATGCTTGCTAAGTTTTTATGTGCTTGTTTTTCTAATGCTTGCTAATTTAATTATTTATTATGTCTTGCAGATCATCTTTGGTGGTGAGAGAACATTATAAAGATTCTACGAGTATTGGAAAGTCTTTGGGTTCCATATTGTCATCAAAAACTACAAAAGAAATGTTAAAGAATTCTCGTTATGACAGGATTAAGAATGATATTGCTGTAGTGATTATACAGAGCATTCAACATGTCTTGGATGCAAGAGTTATCCAGGGAGCATGTGATGATTCAGAAATTAGTCGTAAAGCATATACTCTATTGTTTAAAATTGTATAGGAAGTCTTTGCACATGTGAAGATTCGAAAGCTACCTCTTCCTCGTCCATTTAGAGTAAAAAAAGCAAGATATTGTCTTAATGAGAGTATGAGTATGCTTATAGGTGTTCCATTTCAAATCAAGAAATTGTATACATGTGAGAGTGGAACATTGGAATACAATGACTCCAACAATTTATTTTTGGATATTAACAAAGTAGTGGCATACATGATTAAATATTACAAAATATTTGAAAGAGAAGTCCAAGAAAAATTGATATTGGTTATTAAACTTGATGAGTCTGAAATTGTTAAGGGACAAAAATTGGAACGGGTAAGTATCACCTTTATGAACAGAGCATTGAACAATACTAAAAATAATACAGATGATTCCTCATTTAGTGTTCAATCAGAGAATAAAATATGGTGGTTAGCAGCATTTCAGGTATATTTCAATTTTACTTAGTATTGTATTTTATCACCTAAGTTGTTGATGTCAATGTTCGTAACTTTGTATGTGTTTGTTACTTTTCAGGTTTTAAAAGAAGACCATGCTATTTTGTTGTGGATTTTTTCGACATCAAATTATGCAAAGACTATTGAAGAGCATATGGGTGGAAACAAAATATATGTGCCAAACTATGGCACGTTTCAAATTTAATGGCATCTTGCAGGTGATTTAAAGACACTGAAATGTATGTATAATGTTTCGCATGGGGCAAATACTAAACACCCTTGTTTGTATTGTATGAAGAATTGTAAAGACTTGAATTTGACAAGATCACGAGTTGGTCCAACAAGAGATCGAGAGGATCCAAACTTTAGACATGTGTTGGCAATTCCATTGATCAATGTTCACATATGCACATTGCATGCTAAGGTACAAATTATTGAAAAATTGATTTACAATCATATTTTGTATGTCTGGAATGCCAAACCTGAATCGGCTTCTAAAATTGGAATCGAGAGATTAGAGCAAGTACTTTTTGCACAAGGGGAATGTAAAAATAAAAAAAAGTGAAAAATTATCGGGAAAATCAGGGAACGTTCCAAACAAGCTATCTGTTGGAGGTGCAAAAGCTAGAAGGTTTTTATCCAATCACACTGGAAAGTCTTCTACCGTGACATACAATGTTTGGAAAGACGTTGTTGCAGCATCAAAAGATTTTGAAGAGAGAGGCAACACAAGATTAAAAAAAGCTGAAGTATGGCAAAATCTCAACAATCTGATTGGCATGTTGCGAAAAGAAAAGTTATCTAAAATTGACATTGCAAATTTACAAGAATATTGTGAGATATTTGTCAAATCGGTAGCAGAATGTTGGGGAGAGGATCATGTTACACACTATATGGTGATTCACTATTTGTTTTTGTGCAAAAATTGTTCTGCAACATCATATATTTGATTTATGATATATGTATTTTACTAGTTGCAGCATATTCTATTACATCACACCACATTTTTTGCAAAAGAATATGGAAGTCTGAGCATATGGTCTTCTCAAGGTATAGAGAAATCGCATTGGCAAGCAAGAGGAGCTTTTCATCGAGCAACCAACCATGGAGGATATAATTCAAAGAGATGCTACTTATATCAATTATTTCAATGGTTCTACAGAAGAGCACAGTTTACATATCAAACCAAATATTCAACAAATCTCATTTCATTCAAAAAGGCATTTCAACATCTGAGGAGAAATAGTTCAACTTCATCATCTTAATAGAAAAACAATTAAAATATTACATATCCTCATCGGTATCAAAGGTCAGTTGAGCAGTATGGTCATGAAAAAATTGTCTCCTCTCATATGAATCCAGATGCTCAATTGATCTTCTTTTGCTCAACTCTATGTAACTTGCATACACTGCTAAGGCAGAGGATCTTTTGGGTACATTTTCAGAAACATAACCCAATATTTTGATAGCTATATCCCTCTTCACAAAAATGATTTTGTATGTACTGTTAGGATATCTATGTCCATCACAAAAACAGGACAATGCCTTTATTGCCATTACTATAGTTCCTGCTTGTGAATAGAAGTTGTCATGTTGAATACAAATTTCATTTTGTACAAAGTATTTCAGGTAATGGCACAATGTTGAATCCTTATGGCCAACAACACCTCGGGCAACTCCTCTTCTCGTAGCAAAATTATCAACTTCAATTGTGTCTTGCAACATAAATACAAAAATTTGTAATCAGTTAAATTTTCAGATGGATTTTCATTGAATACAATGCTAAATATGATTATAATGGAATAAGAAAATAAAAATTACCATGTCATGCTGATCATACTCCAACAATCCTTTTCCACGCAAGTCATGCCCAACAAGAAATGTATCCTCAGAAAAAACGTATTGCTCTGGAGGAGGATATCTTTTTTGAAACTCAATGAACTCCTCCTCACTAGGAGCATTTGCACCATAGGCTAGACATTGTTGCCTTGTAATTTGTAAGGCCTGCTCTCCAGACATCCAACCACCTTCATCTTGATAGTCAATCCCTTCAATTAAATCATCATGATTGAAGTCTATTGTATCCGAAAATTTTGACAATGCATTGGCTAGTACAGATAGGATCTCGTCCTCTCTCATGTCGAACACATCCCCAATATCATTCAATGATAAATATGGCAGGCTATTCATATGGAATACATGAATGTCGAGCAGTGTCTTTCTTTTATCGTGTTCTTCTACACCTGATGTAGAAGATATTACCATCGACCGTGACAGAGCAGGGTCATACATCGAAGCCAGCCTAGCCTCTTCCTCATCACCCAATACTTCGTCTTCTAAATTTTTGTCCACATCGACAGTAAATCTTTGATTAGATGTTCTACTTGAAGAACCAACACCAATTGATCTAGAAGATTGGCCTTCATCAAGTATTAACGCAGATATGAAGAAAACAAAAGCTATGCCCTCAGCTATAAACCTGCATGATCTCCTATGGGATTCACAATATTGTACCACCTTCAGGCTCTCGTCAAGCTTGGTAAACTTCCTATCATGCTTGTGCTTGGCTTCAGGCTGGGCAACTATCAGTTCATGGAAATGAATAAACTTCAGGCCATCAATAACAAGAGATAATTTGAGGATGCTAGTTCAAAACTTTTTTAATAATTCTAATAGGTGAGACTTGTGCTCAAGCACAAATCCATCAACATCAAATTTAAGACGAAAAAGCGATGAAAAGTACTCAGTCCTGTCTAGAACACCAGCGTCAGAGAGAAATTTATGCAGCTTGTCAAATTCCATATCGGAAATGACAGACAACACTGGATACTGCATATCGCAAGCACGCGAGGAATGGAGATAATTTGGATCGACAAAGAGACTGTCGTGTGACAACAATATCAGACAAAACAAAATGTAACAATATCGCAGGCACGTGACGGTGTGCAGAAAAAATAGAGAAAAGTAGCAGCGTCGCGTCGTAGCGATATTCGACAGCTGAAACGAATATCTGATATCGCAGGCACGCGAGGGAGTGATGGCAAATAAAATCGAACGCAGTGGACTAGCATGGTTGTGATATTGCCTTGACGATCTCTGAATAGCAAAATGTTTTATGACACTGTTTAGCCCTTATATAGATCCCGCAGATTCATCGCAACCATTCGAAAATCACCGTTAGATATGCGACACTTTAGAGATACGTCAAGTCCTGTAACGCGTCTCTTCCATTTGTCTTCTTTGGCTCCCTCTAACTGCTGCTTTTGATCTTGTCTTCTTTTGCTTCTCTTTGTTGTTGTAGAGAGCTTGATCAGAGCTATCCTTGTCATCAAGATGTTCACGGGCTTTCCTGATCTCGATTACAGCCTTCTCAAATGCAACGTTGCAAATCGATTCTTGGAATGATTTGGGTATCTACTCTTCTCAAAGCAAGTATCAAGATTTCAAATCCAGACAAGCAAACCCTCTTCATTGCTACTATCTCCATCGAACTTAGAAAACTTAAAAAGTTTATTATCAATCTTAGCAAACCTCCTTTTCCTAGATCAAGTAGAAGAAGTTGACTTGGAGGAAACATGAGGAGATGACGACATAGATGAAGAGGAGCTTGAAGAGCCTCGTGAGGAGCTATCCATCTTTGATTGGAGTTTTTTTTGGAATTCACCTGAAATACACAAACTCAAGGCAAAAAGTACGAACAGACTAGAGATTCAGAGAAATGCCATTCTCCAAAAAGGAAGATAGAAGCTCGCATTAACAAAGTATTGTCTCTAAAATAGAAAGCAAGTTGGAGATCCAATTCTTGAGGAACCCCCAAATGGAATTTATTAGCTTTAATATTAAAGAGATATTGTAAGAAAAAGAAAATTTGAGCAGAAGGGAAATCTATTCGAAAGTAAACATACAAAGTCCTGTGCATTGGCATTTGTTTTAAGAAGGAATACACAAGGCCCTCACATCAACTTCACAAAGAAAGAAAAATAATAGACCTTGGCTCTGATACCAAACTGTGAACTTGAAGTGAAGGTCTACTAATTCTAAAGTCCTGACTTTAGAAGTTGTGACTTAAAAAGACCAAATCAACATAACACTGTTGAATAGAACTTGAAAAAAAAGACTCAAAAAGCTTAGCAAGTTTGATCAAGTTCTATTAGTGTTTGCATCTCATTTTGTGTGTAGATGCTAATTTTTCTACATTGGTGAGATTGATAGTGTATTTCTCTTTCTAACCAACGATCTTTCAAGTGGATTGGATCTTAATGATTTGAAAAACCTACCGATTGATAAGGGTATTTCCTTTCTTGACTTATCACTATCTGTCTGCTTGCTCTGTCTCTAGATATCTTGATCCCGAGGAGGTAGTGCATTGGGTATGAGTCGGTCATTTCGAATTCGTTCGACAATAATGATTTTTTCTCATGAAGTAATTGATTTGAATTGTTGATGATCAGAGAGTCATCAACATATAGAGCTATTATAACATAGCTTGGTCCTATGTGTTTGAGATAAACATTAGAGTTTGTAGAATTTGGAATGAAGTCGTGTTGCAACAAAAATCGATTGATTCTATCAAACCAGGCCCTTGGAGCTTGCTTTAGCCCGCAAAGAGCTTTCTATAGCTTACATACCTTGTGTTCTTGGCCTTGAAGGATGTAGACTTTGGATTGATAGATATAGATGTCTTCTTGTATGTATCCATTCATAAATGTTCTATGAACATCCATTTGATGAACTTCCAAATCTTCGAGAGCTACAATCGAATTGACTGAAGTCTTATTACTTAACTGAACGTCTCAGTGTAGTCAATTCCATAAGTTTGTTCATATCCTTTGACAACTAGTCGAGCTTTCCATTTGGTTATACATACGTCTAGATTGAGCTTCAACTTGAAGATCCACTTAGTATCAATAATCTTTGCATCAGGAGGAGCTTCAACAAGATGCCAGGTTCTATTCTTCATCAATGAATTATACTCAACATTCATGGCAGTGCGCCAGTTGTCTGCATTTGAACTTGACAGTGCTTCTGCTACTAAGGTAGGTTCATCATAATTGATGAATGCATAGGGGATATAATGATCAGGCTCTTGTTGAATGTCGAGTAGACCTTCGAACAATACTCGGGAACGACGTGAAAGTCACACTTTGGCTTCCCAAGAAATTTCCAACACTTTGGCTTCCCAACAAATTTCCAACAAACAACAATGCAAAATCCCATAGCATTTGTTTTGTTTTGTGAATGTTGTGTGACTTCAATAAATTCCTTGTAGCCTTGTTAATTTGGCACACCAATGTTCAGATAGTTGTTGAGATGATGATTCTCCTTGTTGTGTGACATGGGTATCTTTGATTGTTGTCGGAACAGTCGTGGGTCGAAGCCTGTCGATGGTAATGGGAGTTGTTGGAATGAATTCTTGCATTGGTTGCTTCTGCTTGAAGTCATAAAATCTATCTTCCGGGAAGACAACGTCTCGACTGATCATGATTCGGCCTTGTTCGACAACGTAGAATCGATAGGCTTTGTGTGATGTCGAATATCCGATGAAGAAACTTCTACAACTGACGGGATCAGGCTTCTTTCTCAAGTAAGACATAATTTGCCCACAACAAAGACCACCAAACACTCAAAGGTGCTTCAGACTCGGTTTGTATACATAAAAAGCTTCGAATAGAGTCTTTGAGTCAACTACTTTAGTGCTTGAATAATTTTGTGGATAGCAAGTTGTTGAAATTGCCTCAGCCCAAAAATTCTTGGGTAGTTGAGCATTTGATATCATTGATCATGTAGCATTGAGTAGTGTTCAATTCTTCCTCTCAACTACTCCATTTGGTTGTGGTGTGTAGCTGGTGGTGAACTGATGATGAATGTCGCATGACGATAAGTAGTTGGACATCACAAATACTCCCCCCCACTATCTATGTATAGGGTCTTGAGTTGTTTACCAGTCTGTGTCTCATCAAACTGCTTGAATTCATTGAAACAGTTGAATGTCTCAGACTTGTTCTTGATGAACATTATATTGGTGAATTTTGAATATTCATCGATAAAAGTGAAAATTATAGTGTTGAACCCAAAGAGGGAGTACTCATAGGACTGCTTTGATCTCTATGTATCAATCCTAAGATGGACTTAGCTCTAGTGGCTTTTCCCTTTGGGAGTCTTGATCTAGACTGTTTGCCTAGTAAGTACATCTCATAGACATGTCAAATGTCAGTGGATGCAACATCAATATTTAAGTCTTTAACCATATTGTTATGATGCATCTACAAGATGTTGGAGTTAATCTTCAATTCGACTCACCCGAATTCAGTTCTTGAGCACCAGTAAACTATGTAAATATTCTCTCTCTACAACGACATGTAGTCTTAGTCACGTGCAAAAAGTACAAAAAGGACCAAGAGTGGATCCTAATATGATCCTCAAGAGGGATTGGGTGTTAGATTTACTTGATCTATCAATCTACTTGAGATTAAGATCAATTCTAGACACAAAATCCTAACAAGAACAATCATTAATTGAAGGTAGGTGTACTTTATGGTTCCACACGTGTAAAACTCTATCCGAGTACGGACTCCAACCTGAAAATCAAGTACACTATGATAGAACCTCAAAACAATCAAAACAAATGTAGACAAATGGAGAGAATCACACAAAATTGCTTCCAAAACCAAGATTGGTGTCTCACATTGATTATGGCCAAATAAGCCTCTATATATACACTTCTTGGAGCTCGAGGTACTGATCATGCATCAGATCTCACACATGTGGGGATGCCTTGTCACCATCATGCAATTTGACACTTGGATCAAAGCTTTCCATTTTGGGCATTTTTGGTCTATTTTCCTACTATATGGAGATCTTCATGGAAATCTTCTAGAAGCAAAAACTCGCGTACTTCAGCTATTTTCACACATGTGAGCTATCCTCTACACATGGGATGTGACACCTATTCAAAATATTTGGCTCATGCAATCAATAGATTGGTCCATGTGTCATATCTCTAGTAAACTAGTTTTTGGCCATTTTAGCCTCTAGAACATGAATTAAATCGTATGTACAACATATATGATTATGGTACATGAAAAGTACACTTGTTTCACACGTGGGAACAGTCTCCACACATGTGTGTCTATCCTATATACAAGATTTTTGGCTTCTACCAAGCTTATTTTTGCATTTTTCACACTTCTCAAAAATCTAGCTTGGTAAATCTAGCATAGATCTATCTATAACTCCAAGAGCCAATCTTAATTTTACAAATGGATCTTTAGGCAATGCCTTGGTGAGTATATCAGCAATGCAATCTGATGATGAAACATAAATAAGCGCTATCTCCTTTGCTTGCACTTTCTCCCTCACAAAATGATGTGCAATCTCGATGTGCTTTGTTCGAGCATGGAAGACTGGATTGTTTGCAAGTTGTTGAGCTGCTTGATTATCACAATATATGCATGGAATGTCTTCATCCTTGATCACATGTAGCTCCTTTAAAAGCCTTTGTTGTTGTTGTCATAGCTTTATACTCGGATTCTGTTGATGAAAGAGAGATGGTATCTTGCTTTTTGGAAAGCCAAGATATAGCTCCTCCACATAAGAATGTAGCAAATGCACTTATGGATCTTCTATCCATCTTTTCACCTGCAAAACTTGAGTCTGAATATGCTCTTAATGACATATTAATGGACTTTGCATGTATTGACTCAATTTGCCAACACAAAAACTAAGATCAGGTCTAGTGATGGTTAAGTATATCAAGGAACCAATAAGCACTCTATAGGTAGTGATGTCCTCAAAGGATGCTTCATCACTTTCCTTAGAAACTTTTACACTTAGTTCCATAGGAGTTTCAACTCCTTTACAATCAATCATGCCAAATCTTGCTAAGATTGATCTAGCATACTTAGATTGACATATGAAGGTAAAATCATTATTCCTAGTGACTTCTATTCCAAGTATAACTTTAAGAAATCCTAGATCTACCATCTTAAATTCACTAGACAAGGAAACTTTTACATTCTTGATGCCATCTAGATCATTTCCTGTGAGTATAATGTCATCAACATATAAAACTAAGATAATGATCTTTCCATCATTACATTTGTAGTACAATGATGGTTCATAAGAATTTACAACAAATCCAATGGAAATAAGATAGGAATGTCACCTAGAGTACAATGCTCTTGGTGCTTGCTTGAATCCGTAAAGACTCTTCTTCAAGAAACACACTTTGTCTTCTTCTCCATCTTTGATGAAGCCCTCGGGTTGGCACATGTAGATTTCCTCTTCCAAGAATCCATTCAAGAAAGCATTTGTCACATCAAGTTGGAAGAGCTTCAATTTGAAAGAAGTTGCAAGACATATGACTAATCTAATGGTCACAAGCTTTGCAACAGGTGCAAAGGTTTCATCATAATTTATGCCTTTGACTTGCAAAAACCCTTTTGCTACAAGTCTAGCTTTGTACTTATGAATGGAACCATCTTGATTATATTTCAATTTATATATCCATTTACAAGTAAGAGGCTTCTTTCCATAACGTAAATCAACAAGCTTCCAAGTTTTATTTTACATTAATGCATCAAACTCTACTTGCATAGCTTTCCTCCAATATTGAGGCTTGTTTGCTTCCTCAAAACTAGTTGGTTCTTCAAGCATTGTAGTCAAGAAAGTATAAGAGTCGAGTAGTTGAGAATCTTTCCTTTGCTCCCCTTTGTCACTATAAGTGAGCCTTGATGGCTCAATCCTTATCCTTGTTGATCTTCTTGGCACCCTTGGACTTTGAGTAGGTTCCACTTGGTCTTCATCTTCATGAAGCTCCTCCTCGGCCATAGCATGATCCTTGACAAGTTGAGTGTTGTTGGAAGTCACCTTTCCTTTGGCTTGGAGAGATTCATCAAAAAGTACATCTCTACTAGCAACAACTTTTTTTGTAATAGGATCACATATACTATAAGCTTTCTTACTTTCACTATAACCAACAAATATGCCTTTGAAAGAAGTGGCATCTTCCTTTTTCCTTGTTTCTAAAGGAATATGTACATAACAAGTACATCCAAAAACTTTCAAATCACTAAGATTTGGCTTTTTGCCAAACAATACTTCATAAGGTGTAAGTCCTTCAATGGCACTATTAGTCATTCTATTACAAAGAAAGTTTGCACATAAAATAGCTTCTCTCCAAAATGAAGGAAGAGATGCATTTAATCTCATAGCTTTAGCACACTCACATAGTGTCCTATTCTTTCTCTCAGCTACTCCATTTTGTTGTGGAGTATATGTACAAGTAAACTCTCTCTTAATGCCATTAGTTTCTCTCAGCTACTCCATTTGTTGTGGAGAATATGTACAAGTAAACTCTCTCTTAATGCCATTAGTTTCACAAAACTCTTTCATCCTATTGGAGATGTACTCCCCCCCTTTGTTTTTCCACAAGAGTTTTGAGCTTTACAAAGGACTCAAAAACTTCACTTTTCTTAGACAAGAGATAAACCCAAGAGTATCTTGATTTATCATCAATAAAAGTGACATACATAAGAGCTCCACCATTTGATTCGGTGTATAAGGTCAAGAGGAGAGTTAGATCTTATCAAAATATCTCTTGAAAGGAAGCTTATGAGATTTGGAAAGTCCACAAGCTTCACAAAGCTTGCCACACTTGGATATGGTTTTGGAAAGTCCTCTTGCTAGTTCCTTTGTCACCATAGTCTCCATAGCTTTGTAGTTAGGATGGCCTAACATTTTGTGCCATAATTCCACTTGAGTGAGCTCCTCCCTTGCCATGTTCACACTTCCAACCATCACATCAGCATCCAATTTAAATAACCTCCCATGCTTGAAACCACTAGCAATACATTTTTCATCTTTCAAGATAGAACATGCTCCATGCTTGAAATGTATATCTAATCCACTATCCATAAGTTGTCCTACACTCAACAAGTTCTTTGTAATTGAGGGTGCATAAAGAACATTGTCTAGATCTACTTTTTTAGATGATCCTAGACATAAAGGAATGGATCCAACACCTACAATCTCACATTCTTGATCACTTGCAGTGAAGATAAATTTCTTAGAACTATTGTAAGAAAGTAGATTAGAGAAGTAGTCTTTTTGGTGAGTCATGTGAGAGCTTGCCCCACTATCAATCCACCAAGTGTCTTGATTAGATGTTTGTGATGAGGATACCATCAAAGATAGATTTCCTTTTTCCTCCTCCTCAAGTAGAAGATTGCCTTGATTGTCCTTCTCTTGGGCATTCTTCTTCTTGTAGCATTCGGATGCAAAATGTCCCTTTTCTTCACAAAAAAAACACTTTAGCTTCTTCTTGTCCTTCTTGCTCTTGCCTTTGGAACTTGATGCTCCATCTTTGTTCTCCATCTCCATGTCTTGAGTCTTCTTGGATGGAAGCTTCTTCTTCTTGCCTTTCAAAGAAAAGTTAGCTTTTTCATCACCATCATTCAAAGGTAAGGAACTCATCCTACTTTTGATATGAAGCATTCTACTCTCCTCAATAACAAGCACACTTTGTAGTTTTTCAATACTAGGAAGTGAATCTTGAATAGCAAAGGTTTGAACAAGCTTGGAATAATCATCTCCTAATCCATTCAAAATGATTTGAACTAATTCATCATCTTTGATTTTATCATCTATAGAAGACAACTCCTTATTCAAAGATTTGATCCTAGAGACATAATTTTGGGCACTTTCACTACTTACTTTCATGCTTTGAAGGATTTGATTCCTAAGCATGAGTATCCTTGAAGTGTTCTTGGATCCATAAATGGCTTTTAATGAATCCCATGCCTCTTTGGATGTGGTACAAGATGAGATTTCTTTCAAAAGTTCATTACTTACATTCATTTTTATGCAATGTAATGCAACTCTACATCTCTTTTTGTACTTATCCAACTCAACTCCTCCTTGCCAAAACCAAGATTGGTGTCTCACATTGATTATGGCCAAATAAGCCTCTATATATACACTTCTTGGAGCTCGAGGTACTGATCATGCATCAGATCTCACACATGTGGGGATGCCTTGTCACCATCATGCAATTTGACACTTGGATCAAAGCTTTCCATTTTGGGCATTTTTGGTCTATTTTCCTACTATATGGAGATCTTCATGGAAATCTTCTAGAAGCAAAAACTCGCGTACTTCAGCTATTTTCACACATGTGAGCTATCCTCTACACATGGGATGTGACACCTATTCAAAATATTTGGCTCATGCAATCAATAGATTGGTCCATGTGTCATATCTCTAGTAAACTAGTTTTTGGCCATTTTAGCCACTAGAACTTGAATTAAATCATATGTACAACATATATGATTATGGTACATGAAAAGTACACTAGTTTCACACGTGGGAACAGGCTCCACACATGTGTGTCTATCCTATATACAAGATTTTTGGCTTCTACCAAGCCTATTTTTGCATTTTTCACAACTCGCATAAGTCGAATAGTCTTTGCAATACATCGACTTGAAGCAGAAACATGATCGACTTCATTGATGTCCACATCATCGACTTTACCGACTCAACTTCGTCGACATCCTAACATCAACTCCATCCACATCAACATTTTCTCAAGAGCGAGCCAATCGACTCGACTTGCTCGACAATCGTCGACTGTTACCATTCAAAATAGAGCTCTTCCTCTGCCTGTCACGCAGACCATGTCACAGTTCATTTCAGTACTTTGCAGTAACACTACTTCACGCTCATTGCCCACACAGTTGTTATGATTGTTCTATGTATATGGATCAACACAATCACCACAATACAACATCAAGTACTTCGAGACAAGAATCCCAGAATTGCACACCTCCAACTGTATATTCACACTCTTATATTCACAAGTACAAAAGAAAAGCAACTTAAGTGCTCAACATGGGCTCATAAAAGAATCAGCCCAATAACTCTAGGACTAAGCAAAACCTGTCATTGTCAAACTTAGAAAGTACCGTGATAAAATTACATGTTGATTATTGCTAATTAATCTAAAATTGCCCACCTTCTTTAGGCCTTCTTTCATTTCTCTTTTCACCCCCCTCCATCCTCCATCTTGGAAAAGAAAATTACTATAAATAGTTAAAATCCAGACAACATATAGCGGTGCACTTGTAATGCGCACAGCGCCAAATACGCCTCAAAGCGTTAAATAGAATAAGTGGCTAATTTTGATAAAGTGCCTTGAAGCACCATAGAATATTTTGTGACATGGCTCAATAGTTTTATTACCAAAAGCATTGTAAAGTCAAGTCAGTTGCCAAACAAAGAAAAAACCAAGAAACTTAGACTATGAAGTTGTTAGCCGATTTTTCAGCATGCTAAATCGGCTAAAATCGATATTTTTCAACTGTTTTTTAGGATAGACTATATTTAGAATTACTAGATGTACTACTTAATCGACATAAAATTGGCCTGTATAGCCTAAGCTGATGGGGTCCCAATTTGTCCCAATGGACTATCGATGTAGTTTTTGTGAATTGGCCTTAGAAGTGGCCTTAGTAATTATTATATCTTTTTTTTTTTGCATCATCAGTTTCTATGAGATGCCCACTGATGTAACCTCGTTTGATATAAATATAACGGAATGCCTGAGGTTTTGCAAGGCCCTCCTTTGCCGTAAGCTTGTTCAGAAATCAAGGATCAAGCAGACGATACTGAAGATTACGAAGGACCGATGAATGTTGATGATCGAAAGAGTACAAAAATCGACAAATCCATCAATGGGATATCAAGCAAACATTTGTGACAAGAGCCATGGGAACTGGAGAAGTTGGAATTAGTGGCCAAGATATCCATTTGGCAAAATGGTGCATGGTAGAGAAATATCAAGCTGAGGAAAAATCGATGAAACCACGGTCCATTGAAGGTCAGTTGCTAGCATGGAAAAACCAAAATCAACTTAATCGAGCACCTAGCAAGGGAATGGAATAGATTAAAAATCCCCAAAGACTTTGACTAGAGTCCAAAGTTGACTGGGAGGTACTGGTCTTACCAATAAACTAAATTGCAAGAAACAAAGATAATGAAATTGGAAATTCATTGACTTTTCTAAACAAATACTACACAAAGCCTAGAAGGCCCACACCTTCACTTCATATGGGAAAGGTCATAGGCAAGGTACAAAGGCCATGTGGGCAGCTAGAGAAATGTGTATGATAGAGGTGCTTGTGAACAAGTTAGTGAATGAGTCTTCAAGGAAGGCCATGTGGGCCTCATAAATGTTTTTTTTCCAAGTGAACAAGTTAGTCAATGAGTCTTCAAGGAAGGCCATGTGGGCCTCATTTTTTTTTTTCCAGGTGAAGAGAGGTCAGTGAGCCAGCTACAAAAGTGGGTGCTTGTAAGAGTCTCCTGTATGAAGTTTTTGTGAGAGCTTTCCATTATCAGGGCATTCAACTGCCTTATGAGGTGTGTGTGTGTGATGCTCAGAGTTATGGATTTTCTGTGAAAGATATTGTATTTCTGAGTATGAGTTTAGAGGGCGATGGCATGAGCACGAGTATCCATTCTTCATTATGTCATGCCAAAGTCTTATATTCAGCCAACATACTATGGTTTCAAGCGTTGATTCTATCAGTTCTGAGCAGGCGCCCAGTTAATCATACATTCTGAGCGGAAATTTCAACATCTATGCTGCATTTTCAGAAAAGTGGTCGTCACGCATTAACGTCTACATTTCTGGCGTGTGGCTCATATAATTTAGAGCACTGGACTCCATCTACCAATGCATGCCATCGTTGTCTCAACTGCATGGAAGGAAACTGATTGTTGTTGTCAACATTGCTGCCCCAGCTTCTGAGAATGACATCGCTGCCTCAGCTTCTGAAGATGAACCATGAGCACTAACCAATTTCTACCCGACTGAGCGCCTGAGAGTTCTGATGGGTCAACGGTGCTATTGCTAGTTTTCAGAGCAGATCTTGGCCAGCTGTCAAAGAATCGTCTTAGAGGTGAAGATGAAGAGCAAACTTAGCGCTAACTTCTGGGAAATGTCTGATCATGAGTAATGACTATTGCTATGCGTTGAGCCACAGTTTTCCCAGTTTTCCCACTCAGCGATGGAAGACCTAGGGGGTAAGAAACTATAATTTGAGTTCTATTTTTCTGTCTATCTATTCATAGTTTGTTGATGGATTATTTTGCTATTTCATTCTATATATCGATTGAAAAAAAAGAAAAAAAAGATCAATGTAAACTGCACTATCATATCCCTAAATGCATCGATTTGAGATGGGCATATAGTAAAATCTGATGGGAATGGGAGCATGAGCCGATTTAGGTGCACGAGATGAATGTGATGCAGGTACTACCATGATCTGTTCTTGTCTAATTCTGGGGCTTAAACGATGGCCTTAGTTATTGTTGCTGAGAACTAGACTCCATGCCTAATGGAAGAGAAAATTATGAACCAGTACCTTGAACTTCATCATGAGCAGTTAGCATTACACAATATTGTGTACTGAGCCTGTTGACTACTGGATATGAGTTTTACTAAACAAAACAAAAAAAGATTTTTTATCAACTTTGGGTTCGTTATGTTTGGAATTACATCCCCAGTGAATGCCGCCAAAATGTTAGCCGATTTTTCAGCATGCTAAATCGGCTAAATCGATATTTTTCCACTGTTTTTTAGGATAGACTATATCTAGAATTACCAAATGTATAGCTTAACCAGCATAAAATTGGCCTGTATGGGGTCCCAGTTCGCCCAAAAGGACTATCGATGTAGTTTTTGTGAATTGGCTTTAGAAGTGGCCTTAGTAATTATTATATCTTTCTTTTTTGCATCATCAGTTTCTATGAGATGCCCACTATTGTAACCTCATTTGATATAAATATAACAGAATGCATAAGGTTTTGCAGGGCCCTCCTTTGCTGTCACCTTGTTCAGAAATCAAGGATCAAGAAGACAATACTGAAGATTACGAAGGACCGATGAATGTTGATGATTGAAAGAGTACAAAAATCGACAAATCTATCAATGAGATTTCAAGCAAACACTTGGGAGCCATGGGGACCAGAGAAGTCGGAATTAGTGGCCAAGATATCCATTTGGCAAAATGGTGCATGGTAGAGAAATATCAAGTTGAGGAAAAATCGACGAAACCACGGTCCATTGAAGATCAGTTGCAAGCATGGGAAAACCATAATCGACTTAATCGAGCACCTAGCAAGGGAATGGAATAGAAAAAATCCCCAAAGACTTTGACTAGAGTCTAGAGTTGACTGAGAGGTACCGGTCTTACCTAAACTAAATTGCAAGAAACAAAGATAATGAAGTTGATAATTCATTGACTTTTCTAAACAAAGACTACTGTCAATGACAGAGGTACTTGTGAACAAGTTAGTCAATGAGTCTTCAAGGAAGGCCATGTGGGCCTCAAAAATGTTTTTTTTCCAAAGCGAAGAGAGGTCTGTGAGCCGGCTACAAAAGGGGTTGCTTGTAAGAGTCTCGTGTATGAAGCAAAAGAGCCATGAAGTAGATTTAGATTTAGCTCAAAACCTCCCTTGCATTTTCTATGATTCTTTAGTAATTTTGATCCTTCAAATGTGCGTAGCGTAGAGGCAA